>OMNW01014305.1:42630-69868 GCA_900303245.1 Selene dorsalis
TGAATCAGGGCCAGTAGTACGATGCATGGGCCCGATACAACTCAGGGGAGTGGGGGGGGAGGGGGGAGTGGCATGACTGGAATTAATTCCCTGTGATTGAGGCAATTGCCAAGGTTACTGCAGAAAGTCAAACAGTGGAATGTCACAGGAAGTGTTGTTTTCAGAGGCACAGTATCCTTGGCCACAGCTCATACCAAGGAGATGCTAATGATTACTTCATCTTGTATCTGTTTGAAAAACTTAGAAAAAGCTTTTCCCATGAGGCAGACCCATTTCTTAGGTAAGAACCATCACAGTCCTTTTATCAAAGAAGATCAACCCAGCTGAGCCCCATCAAATATTCCATAATTTTGATTGTTGTAGACACAGTGAAGGGACACGAGGAAGGAAAGTTAGAAATGGATATATGAAAATAGCACCAAAACCAAAATTCTTGTCAGCATAAATGACATGTCCGAATGAACCTGGCTCCAGGTTTGTAGGGAGCTTAGGAATTCAATGTATTAACCATACACAGTACCCAAGCAACACAAGTCAGTTCCGCCAATGTGACTGGGCTTGTAAACCCTCTGTAAACTAATCGTAAACCCTCAGTCAACTGTAAACATATCCCATGAGCCTTATCCAGTGGGATTCTGTCAGAGCCCCATGAGAGCTGTATTTACTGATTACAAACAAAATAATTGTTGTATAATCTTTATTAAAATGATGACGTACCGAAATGCTACTCTCCACTGCAGTGGTATATAATCCTTGTACTGACTATATATATATATATATATAAACACTCAGTGTCCTTTTTATTAGGAACACTTGTCCAGTTTAATCCAATTAGGGACAATTTTTATTTTATATACATGTAATTAAATTTAATGGGCATACCTACAATGTTTTTTGGCAATGTCAAAAATGGGCGTAAATTCAAACACATGGTTTAACATCAAGGTCATGGTTAGTGGTGCTGCTGTACTCTGAGATGTTTCTAATACTCTACCACCATCATGAACATAAATGGGAAGGGCTAAAAAAAAAGTAGTGACATGATATAATGTAATGCAGTACAACAACCTCTTTATCTATGAAGTCAGTGATAAAACATATAGCCTAATTATGTTTACAGCATTCTGACAATTATTTTCTGACACTGTTGATAAAGGCAAATGTTGACGCTATACAGATTCTGACCACTATGTGTCGCTATACAGCGATACACTGACAAACAACCCCTATTAATACGCGAAGAAAAAATGGTACGAGTCGCTCCTTAATTAAATGTCACCGTGGGGTTTAGCGCTTGTCTTGCTAGCTCACACGGACATGTAAATAACGATTTTAACGCCTTAAATACGGCTAAGACGTTCACCTAACTTAAGTTAAGTTATCACCGACAAAATAATCAGTGTACAAGCCCTCATTATTTCGAGGTTTAATGGCAAATTCCGGCGTCGTGTGAGTGGAAACACCGCGGCACGGAGACAACCTGAGAGGAAGCTACAGGTGCTGTCATCAGGTGGCCTCGCTGCCAGGACCAGCCACAGACAAACATCAGCAGCGAAGATAGTGGTAGTGCTGCAGCAGACACATTAGTCCCACCGCCAGCATAAGGGCTGTCATCAGCAGCGGAAGTGGTATTTGCTTGGCAGGGCTTGTAAATGACAGCTCTTGTGGGGCAGATAAAGCAAAGATGAGAGAGGAGCTCTGCAGGCCGGCAGTCGAACAAGAATATGGCCAGCAGCAGCTCCGTGTACACAGGAGATTGTGCGAGTTTGGACGAGGGCCTGCGCTGAAAATGGTGATGGGAGGGACGACTCGCCAGGAAATCAGAAAAAGAAATACAGTTTTTCTCCTAATTGAAGAGCAAGTAAGTCTGTATGGGCTATAATTAGCTCGTGCAGCCTGACAGAAAAGACAAGCCTGCAGGACACTGACTACAGAGGGAGACAAAAGGTGACCTGTTGCACTGCTGCTGCCTCCCAAACAAACTGCACCAAGAGAATTGTTTCTGTAAACGCCATCGGCAGGTTTGGCTTTGTCTGTACCTTACTGTCACAGGCCCTGAGCTGACTGACTGTGTGCTGTCACTGCTGGCAATGGAGCCCAACCTCGTGGGATCGATCACATGGAGGATTGGCTGCATCAGTTTGCACACACAAGGTCATGGAGGAAGCTCATCCAAAGGTAAGACCTTGTTTAGTTTACCCTACAGTGCGATACCAAAGTTTGGTGGTTAGGTGTTTGTTTGTTTTTGCTGTGTAGCTGGTTTCTGTTTGGCCTGGCAGTGCTGCTTCTGATGCTTAATGAACATCAAGTTTACCATGGATTCATCTCTATGTGACACTGTTTTCATAAGCTGCAGTTTACAGCCTTTTGTGGTGCTCAGTGGTTGGTGTGTGATTGCTCTTTGACAGTCTGTTACCTTTGTTGGTTTGAGTGGAGTAGCACTGCTCATTGCTGAAGTGGTGGTGGGCTGCGGCAGTCATTCAGATTGGCTATCATATCTAACTGTAATTATGCAACTGAGCTCAGGTGATATGTGTTTTCTCTTTTTCCTTTTTATGATATTTAGTGGTGTGACTATAGTTGGATTATTGTCTGCACATTGGCAGAAGGATGTGGCGGTTTGCATTCGACAGTTGCAGTGCATAGATTGTGCAAATTATTGTATCAGTATTTTTTTTTAAATACTTGTAAATTTATGGCTGAAGATACTATATGCTTAATCCATACATGAAGCAACAACTGCAATGTTAACAATACTACTCGTTTACGTCTCTCATCATAAAATGCACGGCAGCTTTGTTCCTGTGTTTAACCAGATCATTGTATTTTGAAATATAAAATTAAGATTTTGTGATTTTTTTTTTTCAATTCATAGTCACATTTTTCCTGAACCCTACGGTGGTCCCAACAAATGGCTTGTTTTGTTTTATTAGCAGATCCAAGCCTTAACATGTAAAAAAAAGAAAAAAAAAGAAAGAGATTTTGCTTATTACTACCAACAAACGTTTTGCAGCATATTCTCTTACTGCTTCAACTTCAAACTCTCTGCAGCTTATGCTCTATATGATATCTACATGGTACATGAAACACTAAATAATACTACTAATGTCCATGATGCCTGATGCGTTTGTTATCATCTGTAACCTTGGAGATAAACATAATAATTGTTATGTATATCTTTTGGGCATAAAATGCCAGACTCAAGACTGACATGTCTTGGCCAGTGAAGGGAGTGGTGCTGAATGACACATCTTCCACTGATACTAAAGTATTCAGTATTACTCTTCAGTTGATATTTAACAGGGTTATGAGAACATTTTGACACTGAACATACTGAAGTCAGCAAAAAGTGAAAAGTAGAAGTGCTGAAACAAATGTCAAAATTGTATGAGGATGAGCACTGAGGGGACAAGGACGAATAGAATGAAAGTGATAACTAATAATTTTAAAGAAATGAAGTCAGCTGTTTGAGGTCATCTCATAATACGTCTGAGGTGCACCTGCAGCTATTCTCCTTCATTTTCTTTTCGTTTGACTAAGTTTAATTGTCCAATCATGACAAGAGCCTGTGATGCTCTGCAAGAAACACAAATTTTTTAATCTCCCTTTTGGTTTTGCTCACTTCACCGTGGAAAGTTGATGTACTGTAGTGACATTATGGATTTAAGTATTCATTATTAATGCAAATTAACGCTTAATTGATATCTCTGCTGTCATTTTCATAGTTACACAATGACTTAACTGAGGTGTGTGTCCTGTGCAGAACTCGCATTGCTGATCAGATTGACGCTAACTCCTCTTGTTTTCTCACACTCTGATAAGTTGATGTAAGACATTTGCTTTAATTAAAGCAGAGTCCGGAACAGCATGTTTTAGTTGACTGAGAGCAAGCTGTCAGCAGCAGACTGGACTGTTTACATGTACACACATGATGCAGCACAACGCAGTGATTATCTATGATAGTTGCAGTTTTGTTAAAGACAATGAAGAATACAAAGAGGAAGTGATGATGAGGGAAGAATACCTGACACTGACTTCCTCTGGTCAGGTTTCAAGGTAGTAAAATGAATGCCTCGTTCCTCTTCCATAATGTGAGGCATAAACATACCAAAGTCAACTGTTACTAATATGTTATTAACGAATCATATATATTTTTTGTAAATTCATTGCACTTCTTTTGTGTTTGATAAACTTTTTACCTACCAATGCAGCCAAAAAAAACAAGAAGCGTTTTGTAATGTAAGTGTGTGGTGGAGAGTAGGATGCTGAAGTGTCATGTTTTTTTCTTTTATTTTCTTTTGTTCTTTTGTGAAAATTAGAGCTCTGCAGTATGCCTATTTGTTCGATGGGATTTAACTGTAACACGCCATCTTCGGCCTTAGTGGGAATAACCTTGAGTAAAAGGTCACCTGCTTTGTATTTTGTTGCCGAGGTTACACAACAAACAAGACACAGGGTCTCACTGACATCTCCAGAGACTGCAGTAAAGCTGAATCAGGATTTTCTCAAACACAATGTAAATGTAACTGCCCTCAGTTACAAACAAAACAGCAGAATGGGAATGACTTTGTAATGGAGCGTTGCTGTTCATTTAAAGCACAGTTCATCTGGTCCAAAAGGAAATGGCTTGTAGGAGTTCCAGCGACTGTAAATTTGTGGGTGCTTGGCTTGGTGAGAATAACACAGCAGTAGACTGGGATTCATAGATACTGAGAATGTTCTTATATCACCTTGTTATTATCAAGAGGGAGTGTAAATTAGCCTCACTAAGAACTTAATTTGTTTTGCCAAACAGTACGGTGGAAAAAGATTAGAAATTTGGCACAAAGTTATCATGGAAGCCCTGGGAGGTCTCTCATCTGCATTCGTTTCTAATTGTGTCACATGACTGCAAAAAAATACAGCAAAGCAGCCTCACCATATTGAGTTATCATGTTGTAATTTATACTTTGAAATAGTCCTGAACAGAAGTCGAGACAATATTTTAGATTAATTTTCTCCAGACAACCACCTCCTTCTCTGTAGAAATCATTAATATCCGAGATCTAATCTACCCGTTCCTGTCCCCACCGTGGCGCACAGGCAGCACTGCGTTTCAGTTAAACCACAAGTAACAGTCACATTTATGGGAAGCAAATTGTGACTTGAAAATTGCCAGCAGAATGAGAAAGCATAATGTCACTTGAATGATGAGCGATGGCAGCCACTTACAGCTTGTATGAAATCTGAGAAAGAATGCAAAAATAAACAATGTGAAACAGCTCCAGTATGAAATGTAATATCAGAGCCATTTCCAAAAGAGTCACTTTGAAATGGCTATGTAGATGTTACAGTAACAGTGTGGAGGCTGCACTGTAATTTAGATCCTTTCTCCGGCTATATTTGTATCAAATTTTGATGAGGGTATGAAAAAAAATAAAATGACTAATGTCTTATAAGGCCAATACAATTTTGCTTTAAATATCATGTTTGAAGCATCACATTCAAGCTAAAATCAGGCTAAGCCATGTGGGGTGGAAAAGAAAACAACAACCACAAAAAATAGCATAAGGGTGATAAATATGCAATGGTAAAACATCTCTACATTTCACCAATAAGCATATTTAGACGTAGCATACTTGACTTCACCTACAGGAATATGCAGTACCCGAGGCTTTTTTTCACACCTTCATTCTACTGCGGAAAAAGCTGATCCAGCTTTGCCCGGAGACCAATAACTATGACACCACTGGAAGCAACTTAAACTCCCCATTGGCAAAGACTGTCCAACCTTGGAGAAGTGGCTTTTTTCCCCTCTGTCCGTGAAACATCTCTTTGTGGCTGAGGTGTGTTCTACAGCGACAATTTGCCATTAGGTCTAAGTAATGCGATGTGGGCAGACAGAGGTGCCCTTTGGCCCCCTGTTGCTTCCCACAAGGCAAAGAGAGGCTCCTGTCTTGTCTAGGTCAACTTCCCTTTCAAGCAGACAGCACTTCAAACTGGGAGGACTGCAGTCACCTCTGAGCCACCTAGGTGCCTCACAGAGAGCCTTGGCCCTCTCACCTCTTGCAATTACTGCCTACAACACCACAACACTGTTGCATCTGCAGGAGCTGTAAAGAGAAGAGAAGAAGTGTAAACAAAGAGGTAGTTTAGATATAGCACTGACACTTTTGGCCAATTACTCATGTCTGCAGTCTGCAATTCGCTGTCTGGAAAGGGAAAAAAGCGCCTGAAGTGAAACACTGAGGGCCAGTACAGTAAATGCGATTTTGTTTTGTTTTCCCCTCATATCCTTTATTACAAACAGAGAGTTTTGAGTTGAAAATGGTTGATATATTCATCTTTAGAGTATTATGAAACACTCAAAACAAGCCCTTGTACCCTTTGAAGGAGACATTCTCTGTGCTCTGCTACTGAAAAATGTAGATTGGCTTGCAGTGTCTTGTCAGGTTGCTCTCATGCTTGTCAACAGTGCCAATGAAGTCAGTTAAAAATCAGTGGTGCCTTACTGGGAACAAAGTTTTTTTTTCTTTCCTGCCAGGCTTGTATGTATTTTGTCAATTTAAAATGAGGCAGAAGCCAACAACCACACAAATGTCAGTGTCAACTCTGTTGTCTCTGCTGTGGGCCATAAACCACTAATTCCACCTAAAAAACCTGTTAAATGCCGAGTGTATGTACACACCACTGACACATAATTGGGAGGTTGCAAGTATTCAACAAATACACACACTGCAATTGCATCAGATAGCAAGAACTTGTGTGCAACTCTACCTCTGGGCACAGCTGTATTTTTTTCTAGACCTCCTGTATATATGTATGTGCAGAGTTGCATCAGTTACACATTCTGTTCAATCATTGGTGAACCAGAGGTGTCTAGGTCTGTCTGCTGGGGAGATAACTCCAATATAAGAGGCTGTAGCCTACTAGTACTCCTGTTAGTTTTGGTGGTGGCAGTTCTACAGCATATTCCAGCTGAGAAAGCTTGGAAAATGTGCTGGCTGGTGTGAGAGGGGTCAGAGAAGAGATGTGTATTTAAGTACACTTTTTGATCCTGGTGTCACACAGACCTGGGAGGAGGGCAAGATGCATACAGTGATTTTTCTCAGCTGATTGGATGATGCATCATAGCCTGGTGCTGTCACGATGCATGGCCACTGTAAAATAGTCAGTTACAGAGAAAAATGGAAGGGACTCGATGACAGCAGTTAGGTTGTGTGGCAGGTACTACGATACAAGCCTGAGTCCTTAGGGTGGAGAGGATGTTACTTTTACCTGCCTATGGTGTTGAATGTCTGCCTGTTGATGGTCCTTCACACAATTTGGTTGTTATTAGTGTGAATCAGTGTCACACAGTGCAGTGTCACTGACCAATGCTCCTTTCCTCTCCTTAAAAGCAGTCTGCCTCTGCCTGCAAAGCCCCACTCTGCACACTTTGACACTCATCTATGTCAAAAAATCTGTCTACCATGAAAATTGCTGACTTTTTTTCTCCTGCTTGAAGGGTTTATCAAAGATCAAACATCCAATATATCCACAAATGCTTAGTGGGCTTTGAAAAGGATCATTTGTGCACTGCTTGGTTAATCCACATACACAGAGAAGATGTGACTGCATGTTGTGCTTTGACCTAGTCAAGCAAATAGGCCAAGTGCAAATCTCCTTCATCCTTGACATCAAAATGTGCTGTTTAAATTGATTATTCCTTACACACACCCTACTGTGCCTTTTCTCCCACATTGGCTTTAACTCTATAATTAGTCACCAGAGCTCATAAGAAGGCCAGCATGAGTTCATAGCATTCAGGTATGGGACAATTGATCACACCACTTTCACCATATAAAGGTGAATGTCCAGCTAAGCAAGCTGATAACATGATTCTGAGTCACACATGGAGGTGAAGACACAGTCCAGACAAGTGAAATATCACCAGACTATGTTGATCAGTCATTGGAGTATAGGCCACAGGGATGCCATACCTGAAAATACTGAATCCTTTATCGGAATAGCTGCTCAATGAAGTGTGTGTTTATTTGTATTAGCTCTAGTAGGTAACGTTTACATAAAAAGCTTCAGTTAGTCTAGTGAGCATCAGTGAACCCTGGTACACAGCGTTTCAGCAATTATTTTTCAAATACTGCAGAAAATGGTCGAGTAAGGAGAAAACTGTTATTTCATGACGCAGATGTGTATGAACTTTGTAAATCCTTGTCATGTGTCACTTTGAACACATTTACTACTTCTTAGTCATCGTCAAATGAGTGGTAGGGCAATATGAGAGAAAAGTTGACAAAGTAAGATTGAAAAGCCATTACTGTTCTTCTTCGCAGTTTCCACTGTACCTCCTGTGTTCTTGTGAATTAACTTTCAAGGGCACAGAGTTTCAGCAAATATTTCATTTCCCAAGATGGCCATCGCTCAAGCTATCACTTGAACAACTCAAATCCATCTTTTGTGAGGGGAAAAGGGAAAAAGATAGAGGGTATATATAAAGTGGAAGATGACTGAGATTACTTTGTGTTTTTTTTTCTCAGTGTCAATATCTGGAGACAGAAGTTGAAGAAGTAAAGATTGGCAGCCCTCAGATTTCTCTGTTATCAGTCGACAGTACTTTTTCAACATATCTGTATATGGTATTGATTGACTCAAATATATATATATATATTTTTAAGTGACGCCTTTGCACATAATTTCAAAGGTTTCACTTTATCTCATTAGGATAAATAGGAGCTATTTTGAGGATGAAAAAAAATGCAAGTGACACTGTGTTAAATGTTATTTTTTGCTTACTTCAATTATGTCTATTTTTAATTGATTGGGTCTTTCTTGGCTGGTTTGTCCATTAATCATTTGATGGTGTGAGCAACATGGCAGTTACCCAGCAGCAATGTAAATTTGCTTCAAAGGGAGGGTTTATTTTTAAAATCAGACGACGAGAGTTCTTACTCAGGTTGATTATGTCTACATATAAAGGCTCAACAAAAAGTATTAAAGAACAAACGGCTGCGTGTGGAATCAATGCATCCCTTTTCCTTTACACATGTTAGATTCTTTGTGCACAAAGGAAACATCATGATGGGCCTCATCGTGGCCCTTTGAAGAGTAATGGGCTTTTTTCGTGAAGCATATCAAAAAACTTAATAACACAGTGTCAGCGTTTCCTCAGCTGAATTATGTATATTGACAACAAACAAGAGTCAAACAAAAACTTGCATAGTCTGCATAATCCGTCATCTTTCCTCACTATATTTGAACAGGTTTGATATATTTGCGCCCTTTTTCTCTGTTATGCTTTGGGGAGAATAACACAAAGTGTTGTTTCTTTAAAGTGCGAGTGTCCATTGGTGGTGGGGGGTGGCAGAGAGGACAAGGCTCCAGAGGTCGGCGTCTTACTGCTGCTGCTTTCACCATGTTGAAACAAGAGGCAGAAGGTCAGATTACCCCCACCAGGATGTGAGAAGAGAAAACAGTGCATTAGCCAGGCTTTGTTCGTCTAACATACATGGGCTTTTCCCACTGGTGCTGCTGGTTCATTGTCCCCAGGGTCTCAATGGGTCACAAGCTTTTGGGGCAGAAAGGACAGGGGGTTGTCATACTGCTTTCCAAAGGTCGGTGTTTACGTCTGCCATACCCTAGAGGCATCAAAGGGAAACAACTGTTGCTCTACTATTGCAATACAAGGGATATTAAAGCTATTTATCTCGACGCCCTGCTTCTACCGACACAGCTTGGAGGGGCTCTGATGCATGCTTAATACACTAATCATGCTCTCTCTCCAGGACCCCTTCTTGCTGCCCTAATCTCTTTTTCCCTGTTTTTCTTTTTCTCATAACTTCTCATAACCCACGTAGTATCACAAAACTACTGATATCAGCTGCACAAATACATCACTGGGCGCCTGCTCTGTCTTCCTGTCTCCGACATAGACAAACTCAGAACGGGGTGGCAGAGGTGGCAGACGGGACTTGTTTATTTTTCAGATACAGACAGCTTCGTATTAGGCTACTTTGGTGTCTGAAGCCATGTTCCATCACCTTCTGCATGTCCATCTGGTGTCATATCAAATTATGTGGCGAGTGTATATGCATGTACTTGGTGGTACAAACATGATACCATCATTTAGGCCTGGTGATTTGGAAAAGTGGTTATCACGTTTCTTCGCCAAACTATGTTGCTTTTCAAACTTTCTCACAAAAAGGATCCTTAACTTAGACAAGCTGGACCACTGTTTTATTCTAGAAAGTGTTTAAAACCAGGACCTGTTTCAAGGACCCCAAATCCAACTTTTAACAACCACTGGCTTATAGCGCCATAATTAAGAATTATTTTCATGATCTCTAAATCTGATCATTTTTTCTTGATTAATCATTTCTCGACAAACTGTCAGAAAATACTGCCTGACCATGAGTCTCTGAATTGTTAGTTATGTTTGACAAATAGTCCATAATTAACCTATATACAGATTAGAAAGAAGCACCTTATACTCGCAACTGAGAAGCAGGAACACTCAATGGAGAATTAAATCAGTTATTTCATTGATTTATATGGAGTAATTCACTGTTAATTGAATATTTTTTGGCTTGAATTGTACACTAAGAGTTTAGTAATGACATTATTTAAATTATTTATTACTTTATGTTTTTTATTTACAACCTGACAACTTTATTATTAGATTTATTAGATTTTCTACGCATCAGAAGACAGACTGATTGTGATGGGAACAAAAATATTTTCCTGTGTATGGCAGCTCTGCCAAGAAATGTTCTCACAACAGCCATTCACTTTCTCCTATGAGAACGCCTTAACACATGCTGACACACAGGCACTCATCAGAGTTAGTAATGTAATGGCAGGCGCTATGGGAGAAACCCATAATCTTAAATATCTCTCAGTTGTACTCGATCGTACTGATGCTCAATATGCAGCGAATTACGAGTTGATGGATCAATTGGTGTGGCAATTTTCATTTGAAGCTGTTCATAGCGGCTCATATGAATCAATAGCTTTTAATGACCAATGGGAGGTACCATGTCCTGGTTATTATTGACAGTGATCTTTTCCTCCCTCCTACCAGAGAAAAGGAATCTGACAGTCTAGTGGTTAGTTGCCACTAACCAAGTCCTGTACCATAGCACAGTTTATGACTAAAACTCATTTTACAGCCATTTGAACGCTGTGAATGTAGTTGAGTCAATACTAAATAATGACACACTCTAGCTATGTCTTACTTCTCATTTGTTTTTTCTTTATCTCTTTAGTTTGATCTTTTTACTCTCTCTATTTTTTTAATAAATGCCCACTGACAGCTCATTATAGATGGCAGAGCACTTACACCACTAGTTCCAATAGGTATTAAGTTTTTGGTTCCAAAATTTTATGCTGAAGATAAAAATTAAACCTCTTCATGTGCTCTTCCCCATACAAAAAGCTATAATCACCAACAGTTTCCATACACTTTTAGATGTATGGGGTTGCTTCAGTGTGAAATGCATGTATGTTTTTCTGATATCACACTCAGACCATTGGTTTTCAGAATTAAGCACAACAGCCATAATTTGAGTTGGTTTTAGGAGCGACATTTGCGCCCGTCCTGATTGGCTGAATGGGTAAGACTGTATTGCCTTTTAACTTGTGACTGGTGTTGCTGGTGTCTGGCAATTTGGATTTGCAGTGTGCTTTTTTTAATTGACATTTCCATTAAACAGTAAAGCATGTGGCTTACCTGGATTTTTGGTCTTTGACAATCGACTCCAACGCAGTGCAGTTCTCCCCACATGGTTCCACTTTTCACTTGTTAGCCTCTCTTCTTGGCTGTCTAGAGTGTGTCCCCCAAATGGGCATGATTATGTAAGTCCTTGTAATGAATGGATAAATATGTAAATATTTTTCTTTGTGCCTCTGAGTGCCCAAAGCAGGCAAAAGTAGAGCTGCTGTGGTAACACAATCACACCAGTCCCTTTAGTTTTGCACTCCATCTTTTTGTTATTCATTAACAAGAAATGATCATAAGATGATACATGTCAGTAATAATTAGACAGTCCTCTAAATATGGTAGATATGAGTCAATTAATGTTTTTGGTTTTTGGTTTTATAATTCTGCTGAAGCTCAGTTACCTGCTTGAAAAACAAATTTTATAGTTAATTCTGAGCATTTTGTTGTTGTTATGTCTGATGTTGTGTATTTATTATGTCAAAGCAGGTTTTAATTTGAACCTTTGAGCTTTTACATTCAATCCTAAGGTACAAATTGGCAAAAACATCAAGGTCATTATATGTCTGGGTGCAGAAAAGTGCTCAATGACTGTATCAGCCAGGGGTATGTTGTGAAATTTTAAAATTGTGACATGCAAAACTCAGGTCTTGGCTACAGATGGTTAAGTTTAAATGTGGGGTTTTTGTGGTTCAGGTGCAGGTTATGATCTGTGAGTTTGCTTGCAACTGAGATATACCTGGTAATCAACATATCACACAGTCTGAAGCACATAATCATACTGAAGGACACTGAAGTCTTTGGGTGAAATCCAGGCCTTGAAATACTGTATCTTTAGAAATCATGGTATAAAGGAGTGGAACATTAATGAATAAGCACCGATAACTGAATGATTAAGAGACAAGATATTTCCATGGTAGGGACTGAATGTGCTAATGACAGAGTTTGTCTCTTTATACTTACTGAGCAACATCCAAGGTTACTCACTGAGGCTGACATAGCTATTCATGCTTACACTGTCTCATCACAACTGTCTAACCTCAGCAGAAGACTGTGTCCGCTTCTTCAATACTTCTGATCAGTGGTCAAGAGAAGATATATCTGAGCTTCTCAGTCAGTGCTCATACTGTTATACACGTACTTGTCATCTGGTCCCATAACCACAGAGCCTCCAAAACTCCCATACATTTTTGCACTTATTGTTTGTTGTTCCCTCATTCTTAGGTCGATAGTATTTAGTACCTATTAGATCATCATGGTAGACTTGCCCTTTGACTGTAGGGCTATGAAATGTGTCATAACTTCATCATTTTAACCTAGGCATTGTTTCCCATAGATCGATTTATTTGTGGTAGCCCACCACAATATTAACATTGACCGCCACACACTCATTAGCTTTATTTATTTATTTACTATTTCAAATGGTGAAAACCTTGCAGCATAATATGGCTCGCTCTGTCCCCGTTTTCCCAGTTCTTTCTCTCATTCATGCCTACAATAACAGTGACAATGAGCCCATCCTTCATACACTAGTCGGACTGGCCATCGGGAGCACTGGGAGAAATCCCACTGCTTCGGTGAGCCAGTGGGCTGTGAAAAAATCCATAAATGCTTACCGTCCCTGTCTTTCTCTTCACCTGCCCTCTGAGTGCCTGTCATTCGCAGTGTGCATGACATCATGCTGCATGTCTGTGCTGGGACTAGACTCATCAGCCATACTTGAGTTGTGAGAATTTGTTTGACACAACATGAAGCAATGGAGGTGTATTTATTGTTCAGTTATTTGGCACAAAATACTTGCTGATAAAATATTTGCTGTGGTACAGCTTCTATTTGGTGTTATTCGATATTAATTCAGAAAGCACCCTTATCAGTTTAAGGTCACCAGTGGCAATCCAATTCTGTGGGAAATGCTGCTCTTAAGTCATTTGCGTTAAATTATGTCATTATTAGGATATGATTTCTTGAGTTATGGTTACACTGAGTTTTGTCAGATTACAGGGACCTTGACCTCTTGACCTTTGACTAGCAAATTCTAATCAGTTGACCCCTGAGTCCAGCTGGACATTGGTACCAAATTTGAAGAAAATTCCTCTGGGCATATCATGCTCATGTTGAGATGGCTGGCCTGACCACTGGTAAACACAATGCCACCAACCAGAACTGTCAACAGTGTGGAAACAATTAACATTGTCTTAGTTAAAAATAGAAAAAATATTACCCGCTCGATCTTTTGCTTTACCAGTCCACGATTATACAACATGTCCAAGTTGTTATTATCTGCAGTAGTATAATGTTAACATGCATGGGTGGCATGCGGAACTTGTAAAAATGGAAATGGAAAATCCCAAATGTCAGTATTGATTACAGTCTTTGCTGTTGTTTGGGTTAAAACTATTGTTACATTTCCATAGTGTAATGACTGTTTTCTTTTGCCTGGTCTGGTTTGCAGATTTTTTGAGAGATGCATTACTCAAAAAGAGAAAATTTCCCTCTGTTGCTGCTCTGTGCTAAATGCAATGCAGTTATAATAATACAACAGCTCTGCATTAAATTCTAACTCATGAAGAGACTGAGAGATGGAACTTCATGGCCATTTTGGAGGCTGTAGTTTGTAGTGCCGTTGAATTGTATTAGTGTAATTTCCCGCAGCAGTAGATGACTTTTAATACAATATTGAAGAGAAAATCTCTTCAATACATGCTCTTATGTATTAGGCTTATTGTTTTAGCATTAATTCCAATTTTACTGTTGTATTAGAAAACACATTTAAAGCCCTGTTAGATGAGGGGTAAAAAGATAAGCAAATGTTATTGTTTGGTAACATTTGTCATCCACAAAATGTGAATTTTTTGAAATTGAACATGAGATGGAAGTACTTAGACTCAATGCCCTTATGAAGGCTTGGATAGACAAATATGAATATATTTAGATATTGTATTTTATTTAATTTTGGACTAGAGCATATTAACAGCATAGAAAATTTCACTTTTTATCACCACACACTTATTACATGCACATCTTTTGATGCTTGTATTTAATTGTTTATGTGTTCAAATACTTTGTACTCTTGTGTGTGTGTGAAGATTTTTTATTTTATTTTTATAATCATTTTGTAGCATTTTTGATGCATGTTAAATGACAGTAGGTTGTGGTCCCTCAGCACTGTGGCTGTCATTTTTGGAGTCCTTCATTAAGTCTGCTTTACATCTTGTTATGACCCAGCAATTTAATTCAGGTGAAAGCAAAGTGGTTAGAAAATGAAAAGCAGATTTATTTGTGAGCCGTGTGGTTCTACCTGCACCCCAAAAAGCCAGGTAAATGATAAGGAAATGTTGCAGACTGCTGCCTCAAGGGTAGTATATTATCAGTGCTTTATCATGAAAAAAAGAATCAAATAGATGATTAATCTGTTAGCCAATTGAATGAATTTGTGGCTGTATCTGCCACCCGAAATGGATCTTTACTACAGTCCAGGCTGTGCTACTAAAAGAGCTAATAGGTGACAAAGACCAGAACGGGCTGTATGCCATTATGGGTAATTGTCTCTCATCAATATTACATTACTTAGTTAGCCAAAGCTTGATACCAGCAGTTAAATGCACTGAGCAATGCTTTCAGTTAGTGCAGACACTCTGAAAGAACGCCTAGATCTCATTTAACAACTGCATTTCAATGAAATTTTTGGATTAAGGGGAAAAAATATAATCACAGATAATGTTTGCATGACGTATTTGAAAGAGAAATGAATCCTCTGTAGGCTGTCCAGATATAGGCACCTGTAACATCTTGACAAAAACAAATGTGTTTCTTGGCCTTTTCATGTAATGGTTATTGTTTCATTGAATATCACCGTCTGATTATATAATATCCTTTATAGAAGACACACAAATTCATTCAGCAGCGACCTCCACTAATTAGTATATGACAGATGTGCTTGAGAGGAAGCAAATGAAGACCACTTTTTTTCTCTCTGGGAAGCTCATTTATTTGTGAAATGAGGATGTTACATGTATATTCAATTCTGTGTTCTGATGAACAAAAACTTAATTTGGTCTCTAGTGGACTGCTAATCATCTTTTTTGCATCGGCACAATCAGATGGTACTCCAAATTAGTATCATCTATGTCTATGACATTGTAAGAAATGCTGGTTCGCAACATATACCCAGTAATAAATTACTAACTAAATCTCCAAATAAGCTCTCAGTCGATCACTGAAATCCCTCTTACTGAAAGGAATTGAATGAACTGAACTGCGTTGACTTACAACACAATGTTCAAGACCCTCGGGGCTGGCTCCTAAAGGAATGTTTTTGGGGGCTTTATGCACCACTAGAGAAGGGAAACATCATCTCACCATAAGAAATTGATACAACACCAAAGAAACTCTGCTTCCAAAAATGTTCCCTCTGGCTCTTTATGTTCTTGAAATGGCCCTTTTTCAAAATACCACTGGATACAGCATTTCCAGAAGTATTTTACTTCACTGTTGTTGAAGCCATCAGATCTGTTAAGCCAGGCCAGTTCTGGTGGCTAATCAAAGGCTCTAGCATGCGGCACAAGAATAAGATGCAACTTAAAAACAGACAGTGAAGAGCACTGATCTATTCTAAATTATGTTTTTTAGTAAATCATACTTTAGCTTCTTAACAGCCTCATCTCATCACTTGAGAATAACAAACACAGTATAATCAAACAGCAGTGATTGTATTTTATTTATTGATGAGAGTAAATCAAAGTGTAACACCACTAAGCAATTACAATGCTGGTCTTAATGAGTGCCTCAATTTATACTGGTTGATTGCCAAATAGAAAAGCAGTGTTTTACTCTACTCCTCAATTGATCATTGAAATTAATTCCCCAAATGCGCATGATAAACAAACAATAAACTAAGTTTATGATAATCTTACTCGCAAAGCCATAATGCATCAGACTGTATACAATATGGTGCCGCATGCATGTTAATTCATAACCATTTTCATATATAAAACAAATAATTTTCAATGTGCCGGTGGAGTAAAAATTATTGTAACTGAACATGCAGTATCATGCATCATCAGCCGATGATATGCTGGATTCCAGGTACCCACCTACTGCTGCAAACACCATTGACACTGCAGCTATCAATCAGTGAACTCAAATCACCCACTGACTGCAGCACAGCAAAGTGATTGCTCGCAGTCTGAACACAGAAATGGAGCAAAGCTGAAAACAGCTGCTTACAGCAGTGTTCCTAAATTGGCAACTGCATCACTAGATTTAATAACTTCTTAGACCTTCTTGGTGACTGTATTTCTTAAAAGCTGACAGTGACAAATTTTTCTGAGTATCTGCGGAAATGCTTGAGTATAGATTTTAATGTATTTTTCTACAAATGACACGTCTGTTCTAACCAAAGCAGTTCTCCGCCATTTGCCAGCCAGAGGTGGCACTCTCCCACCTTGTATTGTGTTGTGGTGGGGGGGCCGCAGGTGTATTTGTGATCTCCAGTGACCTTGCCACTGGTCTTAGGTGAGCTGAACATTTTTTGCCACTGTGTGAGCCCCATGCCTGGGGAGAGGATAGCCGATAATGTCAGCAGCTACCCATAAGACGAACAGCAGCTAATGGAAAAAAAGTAACCATGTCCAGGAGTGACTTGAACATTTAAGTACAATAAGTTGTGCAGATACAGAAAAAAATAATGACTCAACGCTCAGCACTGAAGCTCAGCTTCCTGCTGTACAATTTTCTGCATACTTACGGGTCCACTTTGAAATACATTGTTAGATGTTGAGTAAACAACCAGAAGAATAAAAAACAGCAGTCATTTTTGTCTGTGAGTAAACCATTGGTTTAAAGGTAGAGTCTGCAGGATTTTCCTAAAAAATATATATACATATATAAATATAGACTTAATCATCACCTATGGGCTTCTACTCATGTGTGGTGGTGACTGTGTTTGCAGAGCTGAGAGGACTGGCCCAGTTTGAATGTTGTGGTTACAAACTCCAGCGAATAAACCTACAGACTCTACCATTAAAAGGCACCAGTGTCAAGTAACTCTGGAGCCCTGTATGTGACTGTAAACCTTGCACAGTAGACTTTTGCAAGATTGTTATACCACAGTTAACTGTTGTCTGGAGCTGGGAAATTCATATAGCCACTAAATATTTGGAACATAAAGAAGTGTTTTGTTTCACACTTCTCAAAAGTAGTGAGTGTGAACATTTTTGTAACATCTGTAATTGCTTGCTGATTGCTTTGCACAGACATGTTATCGTAGTACAACCATTGTTTCATCATTTCCTTTCATCGCCACAGAGGGTGGCACTTACTAAGTGTAAACATTTCATTTTTTAAGCCTGAGTTTTGCTCCACTGCACATGTCGACTATCAATCCAGAGCTAATAATGATAATACAGCTCCAGAGCTGGGCCAGCTATCCTACTTAAGAAAGAGCAATTACCACTCAGAACTATGGCTATGAATAAGAGTGTTTGGACACAATTGGGTTGTCACTTTATCCTGTAAGAAAAAGGCCAAATTGATGTAGTAAAATTGCCAATTCTGTTTATTTATATGATGTTTAAGTGTAGCGTGTAATCTGCCCGCTTACTTTGTAATTATTTTGTTGCTGCCATATAGGAGGAATCCTATAGAACACAATGGGATCTAAACGGGAGATAAGAGGAACAAATGTCTGTGTTTACACTGCTGATATATTGATTATTCATTACTTAATAAATATAGAGTATGGAGAGTCCTTTAACAACGCAGTATTCTCTGTGTAATGAATTACATAATTACTATTGCAATGACTGAGCCAGCAGCTCTTATTTCTTCAAAGTTATCTTGTTACCCTTGATTTCCTGTAATTTCATTGACTCCACTTTGTCTGGGCTTTTCTCATGAGACACCACCCATGAGGGATTGGGCCTAGATGACTGAAACTGAAGCTCAGGGAAAAGGGCTTGTGTCCCTGTGAACTGAACTGCTGGTGTATCAGAGTTTAGGACGGCTGTGACAGTGGGCTCTGAGATAATGATAATACTGGGAAACCCTCAACTGAGAGAAGGAAATAGAGCAAGACATACAGACAGAGGAGCTGTTGACCATGTCCATCCATCAGTTTTATGTAATTACTTATTCGTTTCATTGCCATGGGCGGGCTCAAGTCTATCCTGGCATGCACTGGGAGAGAGGCAAGGTTTAACCTTTATCACAAGGCAGAAACACTAGTACAATCACAGCTTTGTGTTTTCATTACAGCAAACTGTTAAGTGCTCACAACCACCTGTGCTTTATATTATTCAATGAATTAATTATATTTTACAGCATCTTAATTTGTTAAATGCACAGATGGAGTCACCTTGACATCAACCCAGACGTTATCTGCTGCATGAAATTTGAATTGGTCACATCATTGTTTGCATACCATAGATATTATATATTGTGAAATATACAGTCACAGATGGAGTGGATAAGTGCATTTTTACACATATTTATAATTTTAAAACCATCATCCACCAACAGACATGGTTCAAACTAATAGAGTTACACTGATGAAAAATGAAAGATTTAGTTGTTTGACCATGTAAAATGTATTCATAAATAAATAAGAATTTCATTTTTTTCAGTTCATAATTACAAATAAGTTTTTACATCAATGCTTATAACTGAGCATCAGAAAAAAACATTATCATGTTATGTCCTGCATTAACTGACCTGTCAATCTGTTGAAATAGCAGTTTCCAGTCCTACATTTTGTAGTTGTATTGACCTTTAATTACTTACCTCCATCCTGTCACCCCTAATTAAAAAATGAATACGCAAACAAAACAACAACAAACAAAAAATAGAACATGTGTCACGCATATGTGCCACATACTGCAGGGGTCAGAAGAATCCCTATGCTTAAAACCAGGCTTAATGTCTGAATCCTTGCCAGATTGGAGGCAAATTGGTTTATTTGTTTCATTTCCGTCCTCAGATGGTCAAATTTCAAGTCAGGGAGAATGGTGTTTCTAACCCTAATGAGGAGTCTCCCATTATTTCACTGGACTGATAAAGCACTAGTCTGTGACACTCAATTTTCAGGACCCAAACCCTATCAAGGAACTATCAAGTGATAGAATAGCTGCAGGACCATTAAGTGAATGTCTAATTAACGTATTATAAGGCATTTTGGAGCTGGCTATCATATCCCTCCTCCAGGCACCAATGCATCCATCTGACCTGATTTGATTGCACAGTCACATTAATGAGCTCCATGGTGTCCCACATACAGACTCACCTCGCTTCCCAGCTGCAGCCAAGTGCAAAGGGGTATTTGGGGTAGGGGGTTGATTGTGTGTGAGACAGCGAGAGAGCAGAGCTCTAATAGATGTACGAGTGCAAGCATCACTTAAATGCCCCTACTGGTATTTAGAGGTTAATTTGTTTGTTTCTGTGATTAAGTGGCTCTCCATTAACTTTGTGTGTCGGTTAGAAGCTTAGAAAATGTTCAATACGTTGGTTAATGCTGAATCCTGTCAGGAATATACGAGTACTGATGTCTATTTGGTTTTAGTGGGCTCAGTGGATGGAGGTGGGGAAGAAAGAAGAAAGATAGAAAGCGTCTAGGAACAAATATATAGAAAAACACTTCATTTAGAGACACATGACCCACTCTCACAGCCTAGAGGAGCATTGTGTGGAGTCAAACCTCATTTTCTCTCTGTGGGTGTCATGTGTCTGTGATGGTGAGAGAACAGAAGACAAGGAGAATTTGTTTTCATGCAACATGAAATAATTTGCATAACACACGTGGAACTCATTTGCAAGTCTCTCCCCAAAGTTTGCATTAAAACAACTTTGAGAACAAACAGTCAAAGGAAGTTCAAGTCAATCATACACTACACCTGGCAACCGTATAAAATATTTGATTGTATCCTTCTAGTTATTTTGTTGCCAGCATATTGAGACTTTTCCCAGCATCTCACACCTTTTGAATTCACTTCTGCCTATTGATCTGGGTGCTTGTTTAACACATCCGTGCGAATAGAGTGTGTGACCAATCGTACAACTAGAGGTCATGTCCTTAAGTTGAATGTGAAGGATAGTAGAGGGAGATTTTGTCAGGATTATGGTCTCTGTGTGCGTAAGCCCTGGGTTTAAACTTTCACTTTATCCATCTACTGTTCTTCCTCTGAATCCCTCCGCTGGCTGAAGTCAGAGAGGTTCACTGCACTGCCCCCTCCTGTATGGGAACGACTATGAATATAAATAGGTGAGCTCCTCAAGGTATTACAACTCATCCATGCTTGGCAGCTGGTTGAGAATGTCAATACCTGCATAATACAGAATTGTAATTTCTTCCAGTTTCTAAAGGTTATAATGGCTGAACTTTTCAGGTACAATTTAAATTAGATTGGCACAGGATATGCCAGCATAAGGGTCAAGGATGTGACTAATCTATAGCCTAATCCATTTTAAATTTAGCACTTTATCAAATCTGGTACTGTCACTACATATTTTAGGGAAAAATGACACCATTTTGTTTTTGCTTTAAGAGTCACACCAATGATTGATATAATTTCATATGATTACACAGTCCATGGGCTTGGAGATCATATTCATCCCATCCTCATGTATTACCTCTGTTTTTATTGCAGATATTGCAGTATTTTTTTCAAACTATTCAAAGGAAATACAGAAGTCTTCTCAGCCTGGGGCTATGTTCTAATAATCAATCACATGAATAACCTGAAACAGAAAAATCACTCTAGGCTTCCATTGTTTAGCTCTCTGCATATGCACCCCAGCATGTGGGGTTTGTAAACGATATTGCTTTCTTCTCTAGCAGGTCAAAAGACAAGAGGCACAATAAGATTTCCAAGACTACCTCAAGGATCTTAAGTAAATTCTGAACATGGACCACTACCATACCAAACCTGCCTTGAAACGACTAGGCAAATAGTAAAACGAACACATGTAGCAATATCACGAGACAAATCCTGAGACAAATAGGAAAAGACAATGATACTGTTTTAGCGGAGTAGGCCATTAAAATTCCATTTGAGTCATAGCGGTTTGCGATAGTGGAAAAACAGCAAAGCTGGGTAACACATAAAGCCTGATGCTGGGACTGTGTGACTCAATCCTCCCCTGAATTCAAAAATGTTGCTCCTTCCTGTGATCAGTCAGCCCGGGGCAAAACTGGCACTGCTGGACTGCGCCTGAGTGAGAGAGGGAGAGAGAGAGATAGAGAGAGAGACAGAGACAGAGAGAGAGAGAGAGAGAGCAAGACGGTGAGAAAAAGCAAAGGAGAGAGGGGAGAGATGTTGGTGTGTGTATGTGAGTCGGGCTCTAGGCCATGATACCAAACTTCCTTTGAAGCAAGCAGCTGTGGGCTGCAGGACTGATATAATATTTAATGAAATAATTACATATACAGAGAAAAATGCATTAGATAGGGAGTGTACCTTTCATGCTGGGGATCTGGGGAAAATGTGGTACTAATAGACATGATTTGGCTAGTTGCCCTCACCCCCCTCCCCATCTCTCTCCCTCTCTCTGTATAATGCACCATGCAGCCCAACTCTGATATTAAAAATTGTGCATAAATCCAGAATTTTAAGTGTTGGTAATATATGCCTGAAATCATTTTCTTTATTTCTGTGGGCAAAGACTCGATGTCAGCAGGCTTGCAGGAATATCATTAAACTGTGTGTTTGCAGCCACATTTATGTTATGGAAGACTCGACCATTCATTTAAAAGTTGGTACCATATCATGTCTAAAATAAACTGATAAATCTTTATTTGTTAGCTGTATTTTGCCAATAGACTAAATCTGTGATATTTATATAATAATACAATTACTGCCATGGAAAGACAAGAGAAAATGTGTTGAAATATGCAGAAATATTCACAATTGGAACATAAAGGCTTGCAGATTAATGTATAATACTATGTGCTTATGAACCAGCACTATATTTAAAATGCCGTAGCACTAAAAATTATTCTATATTTTTTTTTTTCTTTTTCTTGAAGGATTTTGTTGTAATAGAGGTAAAGTAGGTGTTTAATTTGAAATAGATTCTCTGGGCTGCTACAACTTTCCATGTGATGTATACCAACGTGTCAACACTCTCATCATTTCTGCTTACGTCGCATCCCCTGCCAAGCAGCGCATATATCAAATCCTTACAGAAACCCATAGCTCATCTTTCCTTTAGCAAACTACAACACACTATGCACTGTTACCTGGAATTTCACATAAGATTAATCTCTCATATCGGGAGTGTTGGACAAGTTAGAAGCTGCTGATAAATCTGTACTCCCTCAAAATGTGCTGTTTTTCCATAGCTTTCACTTTTATATAGAGAGCCTTATATTGCATCATGTTTCTTCTGATTGGAAATGCATTTACATTACTTGATCTTGCTCACTCTGGGGTGATCAATTTCAGACGATCTTACAAGAATAAATCAAACCTCACATTCTCTTTTTTCAACACAAGTGCAGCACCTTATCTGAGGTGCAGAGATTACCAGTGATTTATACATATAATAGCCATACCCACAACAAGTTTGCTCAATAACAGATAGATGGTGTTGCCTAGCAACTGAGTGCTGAGTGCCATAACAGCGACTAGTACCTGCTCCTGGAGGCAGACTCCATCTTGTAGGTTTCTCTGTCTTCTAATTGGCCAGGTGGGTAAACACTGATCCCTTGCTTCTCCATCCTCCCATTATCAGCCAGGGTCTTAAGTGACGGATAGCACCAGCATTATGCTAACCCTCTGACTGGGGGTGGTGGTGGTGGTGGTGGTGGTGGTGGTGCAGAAATGCACTGCTACTGGCATGAATTGAAGTGACAATATGAAATATGGAGGACATTTACTCCCCAACTGAGAAGCCCATAAATTTACTGCCTAAAAGTATTCCATATTTCAACAATACATCAACCTGTGTTGCCCCTCATTCCCAATCAATTAGAAATTATTCAGGAGGTAAATTGCATGAAATGCGCTTGTGGCACTTCAAGCAAAGAGAAATCAACAGGCTGCAGGGTGAGGTTGGTAATTATAAGCAAGTAAACAGAGGAGCTGAGCTGGTTGCAAAACATAATGTTGACTTCACACCTTGTGCCCTACTTTTGAAAGATGGACATTGTGGTTACTCTTGTGTAGCACTACAACAAAATTACTGCCCCTTGACAGATGAGACTGTATGAAAGAAGCAGGCTTTAAGGCAGTATTTCACCACTGTCTCTGGTTGAAAGTGTCAAGTCCTTTGACAAAACCCAGAGTTATTGGTAAGTACAGATTAAAGGGGTCAGCAGTGTTGGCTGGTGTGGTGCCTGCCAGCAACACTGGACACTGATGTTAGAGTCCATTGAAACATCATATGTGGCATGTCCACTACGTGGTACCAGCTTGACTTGACTCGACTCTACTCACCCTTTTTGTGTTTCCATTAGGTAACAGTATCTGAAATCTGGTACCTGGTACTACTTTTCTAGTACCATCTCAGCTGAGGTTCCAAAACAGGTAATGAGATACTTAAAGGTGACGAGTCTCGACCACTAATTGGTCAAGAATTGTCACAGCATCATTGCGTCATCAGTGCGCGACATGCATGAATATCCTGCATGGCTAAAAGCTGTTTTAATTCCCACTGTAGGGCTGTTAATATGTCACTTTATTAAGTTTCCATATTTTATAATGCAATGAAGTAACCGTTTAGATCCCCAGTATATGGTCCATTTCTCCAAATAATGCCTTTTTGGAAATATGCTCCAACGTTTTCGGAGCATCTGGCCAGCCGGGCCCATCGGGTCATCTTGGAGGTGAGCAGCTGGTTTCCTCAGATGATCGGCCGGTCAACCTCCGTTGTCATCCTGGGGAGAAAGCCGTCCTTTGGAGGTTTTGAATGTAAAGTGAAGCTTCATGTTTGTACTGGTCAGAACAGCAGTGCTGCCTCAGCAGGCTCTATACAGATATCACCACATTTCAATAAAGAAATGTTTTTAAATGAACAGATTAGTCTGTATAAAATTTCATTTTACTTTATTAAGTGGTGTTGCTGTGATGACCAGCTACTTTAAAGGCAGTATTATACTGTAATGGAAACGCCCCCCAGAACAGTACCTGGTACCAAAGCTCAGTCGAGTCGAGCTGGTACCACATAGTGGACACACAGCATTAGGGTACACCTCTGCATTACTGCAGGAAAAAGAGAGGTAAAAGCACTCCAAGGCAGCAGAAATGTTCAGCTGCTGTTTTTCTAAAGAAAACAAAATCCAAGAGAAAAGAAAATAGTCACTCACATACTTCTCACTAAAATATGATAGGACAGGAAAAGCATCTGATGAGGCTTCATTTCAAGCCCACTCTTTCACTTGCACATGCAGTGGAAAAGTTGGATCTAACAACAATTCTGATGAGCCAAGCAAACAGGCCCCAGCACCAGACTTTGCACACAAAACAGGAACATAGAAAATTGGCTTGAGAGATGTAAAACTTCACTGTGTATATGTCAGTTAAAGTTACTTGAGAAGTGTTTGGTTTGAGTTCTACAGCACACTGACAAAGCAAACATGAAAAATGAGCAAAGTATTGTGTGTATGTGTGGCAGATATTAGTACGTGTATGACTTGACAAACAGCTTGTCAAATTAAGAGTAGAATGATTGACAGTGACTCCATTTTTAGATTTTAAGGTGCATCAACATTTGTTTATTTGTTTGCCAAATTACCAAGGTAATTGTTCGCTGTTAGTAAATGTGCATCGATATCTGTACGCTTGGCCTGAGATTGTGTTTAGGTAGGTAGGAAAATCCCACTCTGTCATTTTGATTGAGGATTGTGTCTTACGGTATTCAAAATGACTGACATGGTGATGAATCAGCCAACCAATAAACAATATCGTGTTGGCTTACTATGCCTGTCATGATCCAGCCCAGTATGTTGTAGCTTGAAGGTGGTTGAGCTGTATGACTGTATTTGCAGATAATAAACAGTGTCAGAAGCCATCAGTTTGACATTTATTACTATTAGCAGATAACTAGATAATATTCAGCCCTGAACAGAGTTTCACCCTTTGAATGTAAAGATTTAAAGAATGGAAAAAAAAAAAACTTTCAGCTTGGTTTTCTTGATATAGATTAAGCAAAGTAATTCCTAATATATTTGTTTAACAGCACAGTTGGAGCCTTATAAAACAGTTTCTCTCGTATTTCTTTTCTTTAGGGATATCAAAAAAGAGAGATGTTGTATTATTTTTGTTGCACTTGTTGCAGTGTTCACAGCATTATTTTCATAGAGCAGTCACCATATAGAAAAACACTGCTGGCTATTGATCCTATTGCTCAACTGACAGAGCACTTGTATTTAGTGAGAATGTTTATTCTTGTTTTAGTGAGGAAACTTCTTACACATCTGCCGTTGTGATGAGGTGCTGTTTTGATGTCTCTTGCGGCCACCTTGACAAGGTGTGTCACCTTGCTACTTATCAATACTCACATCACTGCCTAATTAGCCACAATTACATCTGGAATGAGCTACAAATAGGAAGGCAAAATAGAACACTCAATTATCTTTCTCTTCAAGCTGTTCTCAGCCCTAGAAATAAACTGCATTGCTAATTAGCTGCTCCTTAAAATAGCCAGCCTTTTGGATTACAACAGGTCATCAACAGGTACTGGAAAACGGTTTCGTTGCCAGACAAAATACATATTGAGTGTGAGGTGTAAGTGTGTTGTACTGCGCCTCGGTGATGTGGTTAACACAAGTTCAGATTCCCTACATTCCCTCACTCCTCAAATGAAACCTCCATTTAATCAATAATTCAAAGTGCTTATGAAGAAGTACTAGATTCTCACACTAGGATGCTGAGCTCCTCATTGGTTGAAATCACCACCCTCAGATACAGGTTTTGGCCAAAATGCATTTTGGTATAATGATGAGACTGCATTGATAATTGGCATCTAATGAACACATTCCCAACGATCACATTTTTGTGAATCCATATAAACCAGCTAGGAAATATGTACATTTCTCTATAGTTGTGTGAGCATACAGAAATGAGCATTTATGGTATTTGCTGCAGCCTTACTCAACCATATAGACATACATGTAAGAGATACAGGTTACTAAGCTGCAGTATGTATGTTTGGCAAATTATGACTCACTATTTCTTCCTATGGAAAAGCACGACATTTACCTCCCGTCAGTCTTCTTTCACATCTGCTACACATACTGTAATTGCCTTCGAAGGCCTTCAAGGCTGTTATAGCCCTGCTGATTCGTGTTGTAGCCTCTGTCCACATACATAATCGGTCATGTCTCACCATTTATCATTGGCCCTGTGGCATGCATCAGCGTAAGTGAGAAGAACTTGGATAGCCATGTGTTTCTGTAAAGACAAGAAAGAGTTGGTGGCCATCTCAGGAAACTTGAAGGGGAGTAAATTCATTTGCTGTGGTGCTGATGATAACACAGGTCATCTGTACACACAGACTGGATGGCAGTCCCTCCAGGAGAGAAGAGCAGGGGAGGGGAAAGGGGGAGAAATGGAG
>OMNW01014307.1:0-10010 GCA_900303245.1 Selene dorsalis
ACACAATTTGTAACTTAGGCCAGTCATCAGCAGAGCTAAGCTTGTATTCCAGACATTGGCAAGAAGATATAACTTTGCAAGTTATCTTCAGGCCTAAGTTACATGCTAGCAGCCACTAGATGATGACGCTGTGAAACTTGTTGCTGATCACTCCATACATTCAAAGATAAGTAATCACAGTAATCAGATTAGCTGTGTGTTAATTTGACTTGTATTGACGGCACAGTTACTGGTTACTTTTGCCAAAGGAAGTGATGTTTTCACCAGTTTGTTGTCTTGTATGCCAACAACAGGATTATGTAAAAAAGTAGTGAACGGACTTGAATTGGCCATGGAGGAACTCATAAGATTTTAGTGCTGTTTTGGGAAAAGTGACACAATCTCACTTTAAATCCCAGTTTGCTGAAAAGATAATCAATAACAGGGGGTCGGGACTCACCATCACATCCACCACATGCAAGTTCATGGTGATGATGTTGGACACGGAGCTGATGAGGTTCTGCTTCATGCAGTAGAGGACTAGCACAGTGAGGTTTGAGCTCAGACCCAAAACTATCTCCAAAAGCAGGAAGCTTGTCAGAGAAACCTGGCAACATAAAGAGCACAGTTTAATGATGTCATTTAGTGTGACTGCAAATTATTAGTCATCACAATTAATTATAGGAAATTCCATTTCTAACCCATTAGTCACAAAGATAATTAACATTTTCCAGCAAACTACTTCACCTGCTCGTGGACAAACTTGTCATTTCACTGATGTGAGTTAAAGATCCATTCAAGATGTGCATATGAAGCTCCTGCTGTACCTGAAAGCTGATGGGGTAGATGGCCTCGGAGGATGTCATGTCAAGGTCATAGGGGTCAGCTATGTCGAGCACCGTCATGTTGCTCATGGTGGCTGCAGAGATCAGCACTGGAGATGTGTGCATTATCCTGATGGGAGGAAGATGCCTGGAGAGCAGTATGCACAAAACAGTCTTTGTTTGAAAATGCACCATTGCACATTGATTTCTACCCGTTCGTCGCGTTCCCGACCGAAGATTTGCCGAACCTCCACCAGATCAGTGAGCCTTTTGCTTTTCGCAATTAATGCTGGGTTGTGGTTATGATTGGCAGTCATCTCTATTGATATGACTGCTCTAGAATTATTTAGCGTCTTTCCTTTTTTTTTTTTTTTTAACAGTTTCTGCACCACTTTGTGTTGAACATTTTGTTGAGCTACACTTAGTCATTATACTGTATAAATCTGCTGACAAAGAACGTTTCAGCCTGTCTGTCATCCAAAATTAGTCCCATTTTGCCTTGACTTGCAGCTTGGAAAGCTGAAATCTGTTTTGCTTTTCAGTGATCATTTAAATACCACTCAGCTGGGAAAAATTGGTGTCATTATATTGATGGGATTTTAGGTTTTAAGGCTTTCGTTTGAAAGCTGGAGTGCAATTTTAGAAAAACAGTGTGGTTTTCTATACAGTTTAAGTCAGACTTGATGTTTTCATGAGAGTTTCTGATTGATAAGATTACCTTGTCCTAAAATATTAAGGTCTTTTTTTTGATGATGATGCTTATTTATTTTTGACTCGTGCTGAAATGCGCAAGAGGCAAAAACTCATGGAAAAGTAGACCCTTTGTATTATTTTTTTTTTACATGGTTGAAATTTGTTTTCATCAGGAATACAGGAGACTAATTGCGTAACAAGACTTGTGACTGAAGAGGTCATTCCCAGGCGAAATTAAAAAATGAATCTGGTGCTGGTGAATCATGCGGTGCAGTTTAGTGTGTAGGCTATGGTAAATAACGTTATAGCCAAGAGGCCTCAGATTGCAGCAGGCTTTGATCAGAAATGCATCAAATAAATGCGTCAGCTTTATTCAATTTTTCATTTTCCACTGATTAGAAGCGTTAAAGGAACAGGACAGGTGTTCATCCTGTCACTGCTGTCCTGAAACCATACATGTGGCTCCTCTAAGGCCTGGACTGAAGAAAAGTGAGAACATTTGTACAGTTTTGAACTCACCACTCCCTCCCAGCAGTGTCCTCTCCAGCTCAGCAGCTATTGAAGTGGCCACAAGGAACTTGCTGGAGCACATCAGAGCATCCCACCATATTCTGACTTGAGATCAGCCTTCAGTTGAGCTGGATTCGCACCATTCTTCTTGTGAGCACATACTACTTTCCGGACAGTGAGAGGTTTTCAGTTAACGACTGCTTTGGGGATACTGGTTCCACTCAGGCGAAGGGAAAAGTCTGTTTGTGAGACACAGAGAGAGCAACGTGCCCGCCCCTCATTGGGGGGCATGTGGTTTGCAACATCAGTGCGATGCCCTAAGATCAATGCTTTCTTTCATGCAAAGCTCTGTCTCGTCATTGTCTGTTGTGCTTGAACTGTTGCCACCAGTGTCATCCCCGCCCGAAACTGATGCCAGTGCCAGAGCGATCCTCTCTCCTCTTTTCAGGTATTGTACACGCTTCACACTCTTCTCTTTATCCCTCTGGAGATGGAGCACGTGGCCAGACGGTCCACAGCACCTTATGTCAGACCACGTCAGGTTTGTGATTTCATATTCCAGAGGACAGTGAAGGGGGAGAGTGGAGATGACAGAACGGACAGGAGGTGCAAAGAGGAAGAGAAAACAAGCTGGATTCAACCCAGTTAAGCTCTACGCACATCTGTGTTCCTAAAGGGGAGGGGGAGGGGCTTGGGCCAGAGTTGCACCAAAGGTCAGAGGCTCATTTGGAAGAAGATGATCAAAGGAGAGCGATCCCTTTGTCTGCTCAGCCTTCTTTCTTACTTCCACTTCATCCTTTACAAACTGCAAGAGAAGGATTGATAGAGGCACAGACTTATGTTTGTCCCTTTGTCTTCATCACCGTCCACTCCTTCCCTCGTGCTCTTCCTCCATCGCATTCCATCTTTGATTCTGCAGAGGTGAAGGATGCAGGGTTAAAAAAAAACAAAACAGAAACGTCTTACAGTGAAATCAGATTGTTTCTCTGTGGTCTGCATGATGCATCATGTGTTTGACATCTAATGTCAACTCTTTTATCACCGCCTGGCAGATAACGTGCTCTCTCTGCGCTAATTGGACGCCTGTCTCCACCAGTGTTTGCAGCTCATGTTCGTGCGTGTGGCGAATGTGTGTTTAATCATTTTTGATGCCTTGGCTCTTGTCTTTGATGATCCTCATCATGTGCTGTTCAGCAAATGAACGCTGAAAACTGTGAACTGGTCCTCTGCAGACTGTCTGAGTGTATGAAATGATACACAGAGTAACTGTCGGACCACACACCGTCTCTGCAAGTCTGTGCAGGACGTCGTTTTCGGGCATAAAAATTAGATTTGGTTTTTTTTTCAAACTGCCAATTTGAGGCTATTTTTAGTTGCTTTAAAAGCTAGTTGTGTTTTAACATTTGAAAAAGAAGTTGTTCAGAAAAATTATGATCATATTTCTCAAAATCAAGTATCAAAATCGTGTTGGCTCCTAAAGGAAGGATTGCTTCATAATCTTGGAAGGAATTACAATTTCTATTTTCAGTGCATGCGAAATTGATATTGAAAGAGCTGCTAGAAATGGAATTTACATTTGCAGTTACGCATTTATTTGTATTGTCGCATGATCATTTCTAACTGAACACTGGGAAATATAATGTGCTTACTGTTATACCCTGTTAAGCACCTCAGCATCCTCTGTCTGTCAGAACAGGTGTCACATTTACAACATCTAACAGCAGCTGAGACAAATTTAAAAAAAAGAAAAAGTAAGCCTCACAAAGGGAACCGTGCCTCCGACAGGCGTGGGCATACCTTAACCTTAACCACACAGAGATTGTACCTAAAGCCAACCGCCCAATCACAGCCGATCTGACAGAACACCTACTACTGCTAACATGCCTACCAAGTCCTGGCCGAACGCCCGGGATTGAGGGGCTACTTTGGGCTGTGTTTATGTAAAGTGCGTCTCTAAAGGGACGCTTAGGTTTGAACGAGGTGTCGGATGATTGAGGGAAAATGATTAGTCAGTGAATTCATTAGTTAAAATAGAAAATGACTTCAATAAGCAGTTAATCATTTATTATTTATCAAGCAAAAATGACGAGCAATCAGTAACCTCGGCTGCATGAAATATGATCATTTGCCCCACTTTTCTGATGTGTGTGATCGCATATTGAATATCTCTTGGCCAGATGTGTGCTTTATAGTCTTGATCAGCTGAGCTGGGAAAATATAATCAGCAGTTCGCTTCTTGCTCCTATATTAAGCCCTTCACCTTTAGCTCTGTGCTTTACCCCCTGCCTTGACAATCTTTCTTTTTAACTGCACATTTAAATCAAAATTGATTCATTGTTTAAACTTAACGGTCTAACGGCTCGTTGCAGTTGTTGTTGCACTCGTGTCTTTGTTCAGCCGTATCCTGCCCTATGAAATATCTGTCCTCTAGATGACCTCACGCTAAGGACAAATTCACACTTGTTCTGTCTTCAGTCAGATTAGTTTTGGGCTGTGCGATCTTCACTACAACAGCAGAGCCGGGCTCCTCTGGGAGGCAGTGAACTTGTCTTGGGTGAAGACCCGTGCTCCCTGCGTTTTGACAGCCACTCATTTAGGCAAATTATTATCCACTCAGAATAATCAGTGCTGGGAGATCGTGATTCCCGGGCTCGACAACATGTCAGCATGTCAGCATGCCGTGCGTGTGTTTATCCAGAGCCCGGTGTGTTGATTTTACAGCGCCTCCATGCAACACATTCATATTGCCATGCTGTCAGCACACCACTAACAGTGTCGGTGTACGATCGTGCGTTAGTTTACCTCAAGACAAAGACCGTTCCTCAGCGATCCGCGGGTCTGTCGGACCTCTTTCCTTCCATGTAGGGCTCTGTAATCTCAATTCCCAAAGGTTAGTTCAGTACCCACAGGTGATAATCCTGAGCGGCTGATGGTCTGGCTCAGCCGTCCATCATTGCGGGATCTTAATGATCAGTCCTCTCAGGATGCAAATTAAACTGGCAGAGCAGCACGCAGCCACAGAGCCCGGAGAGAGCGCGAGAGATATTGACACTGCCGCTCTGCCTCCCCCTCTCTTCTCTCTGCCGTGCTTCTTTTTCTGTCGGTCTGTCTCTGTCCTGCTTCCTGCCTCTCTGTGTATCTGCCTCCAGTATCCCTCCTACTCATCCATCGCTCCCTCCCCCTCCTTCTCCCCTCTCTGAAACTGTCTTCTCCTTCCCTTTTTTTTTCCCTTTACACCTCTGTGTTAGACTAATTGGACTCATAAAGCAGATGTAACACTCTCCTCGTAATGTATTCTTCATTTATAACCAGTTTCTGCCTGTACTCTTTTCCAGGGAAAACACTGATCTTTTTTGTCACAGAGTTGTGTTGTTTTTTTTTTCCTCTTTTCCTCTAAACCATTTCTCTATAAGTTTATTTGCCCTCATTAAAGAGCCCAGGTGGGAAACGGTGGCCATGACAATACTAATGACAGCATCCTTCCTCCCAGGACTTTGGCCACTCCTCCGCTGTTTGTGTTTGCATAGCACCTGCCGGATGGTGCATGCTGAATTGTCCCGGTCTGGCTACCACTGGAGCAGCCACCGTGTTGCCCTTATTGCCTGGTGAGCGTATCCACGGGTTTAGCGAGCGAACAGACTAATTAGGGCTACTTGGCATTGGCATGGCAACAACAGCACCACTGGCCGAAGGAACCACAGACTGATAGATCAGAATTCAAATCAGGGCTTGTCTGTTGTCTTCCGGGCTGCACTGACAAAACAAGAAGTCCGGATTTCGTGCCTCGGCTCTTCATCTCTTCACACTTTCTCTGTTTATTCAAGGAGTGTAAGCAGAGACACTCCTTTTCAAGTCTCACTGTTTCACTGACATGCGCAACTCGGTGGGAGGCATGTTTTCCCAGAGATACAAGTCTTTAGTGTGAGATAAATAGATGGCAGACAGCAGCGTTATGGATGGGGAGAAAAAAGACGTCTGCAGACTTTTCCCCTGAGCAAACATGATACGTGAGAGAGGCAGTGATGGGAACTAGGATTGAGACCAAAAGGGAAAAAAAGACCTTTTTTTTCCCACATAGATGTGCGAGAGGCCAGTTTCACACCTAAATTTGCTGTAAGCACAATAGAGTGCAACAAAAAAAAACATCTATAAATGATTAATGAATGCATTAATATTGCAAGGTGATATCTAGGCTGTCCGCTGGCGAGCCTAAAGGCTGCGAGCTGTTGTCGAGTCCCCAGCTGTGCTATTTCAAACAGAGGTGCATATAAGTGAAACCAATTGCAAGGCTATCTTTGTAGGAGGGCTTTGTATTTTTTTAAAAGAGCAGTCGTGGACTTTCTGCCCATGGGACAAATGCCACATCAGTAAATGGTAACGCCTTCATGATGGCCGAGCAGCACAAAAAGCCTGGAACTCAAGGGCAAGATCAATATCGTCCCTGGCTCTCAGAACTTATGAGGTAACTGGGGAAAGTAAAACTTCGAAAGAGGCCTAATTTAATTTCAGACACACGCAACGGAACCCATTAAACCCACTCTCACCATATTCAGGATTTTCTCACTGGCATACAGTCAGCGATCACTCTGATTCATATTTTCTGCAAGGTCATTGTCAGAAAAGCATTAATCAGCAAGAGGCTCAACTTCAGCCGTAGAGATTAGGATGCAGAGGACACACCAAGCACTTACCATTAAGGCTGAATCCGTAACACAGCAGCTGGGCCTTTCATGTCTAGCTCCACTATGGCTGTCAAATAACTATAGCTCTCACATAAAAGCAGAAAATGGCAGAAAAAAATTAGGGTGCAGAGGGGCATCTCGACAGGCTGCTCGTCTAAAGAGAGACTGAAAAATACACTTTTGATCTCTGACACAAACATGATTATTCTTTAGGGTTTTTATAGTTTCTCAATAAGAATTAAATAGAAACTAAGTGTACATTAATAGAAAAAACAAAAAAAAAAAAGATCATCAAAATAGGTTCTATACTCATTGTGTTTCATGAAAGTAGCACCTTGGTTTACTTCATTCACACTTGCAGTAAAATCAGTATTTCCATACACACCTTGGACTTGCTAATTGATTGGAGATACTCAGTATTACACCTGATAATGAAAGTTGATGTTTCTAGTGTCAGCCAGGTGTAAATTGTAGACACTGAAATCAAGAGATAAAAAGTGTAGATTTTGTATTTTAGGTGTCAAAAATCTGTACTGCCTGTTTACATGGATGAGCATGTTGGTGTTTTACTGTGAAAGTGAATGGAAAAGGTGCAGACTGTGGTACAATTTTCATGTAGGGCCATTATTATGTTAATGCTAATGATGACTAATGCAGTCCTACAATGGTTAAATGTGGAACGCTGATAGAAAAGTGGGGTCTGCATTATTGAATAAAGTTACTGTCAAAGATGTGATTAACACCCAGAGCAGAGAGCATGACACACAGTTTGCTACCAGGAGTATCAGCGCCTAGTTGTTGTTGATAGAGACGTTACCATGAAAACCTAGAGAGGGAATCACAAAATAGCTGGTCTGTTATGAGAAATGATGTTTATGGGAGCCTGAATTTGTTTAAAATAAAAAAAGGCTCCTCATGCTTATGTAACATGACAAGCATACAGTACGTTCAGGGGAATAGATATTACACTGGTGGGTGAGGATGAAGAGGAAAATCAGACTTTCTGATATCCAGTTTTAACCTCCCTAACATCAGATTACAGAAAGTAAAATTACATTTCAACGTGCCGTTAAGCAAATACACAGACGGTGTCATATCATGGTTTACACTAGTTTGACACACTGCAGTCGAACAGTTGCACCGCCTCTCTGCTTCTTTACTCATGTTATGTTTAAGAAGCTGTTGCGGACATTTTTCTTCTTGAAGCTAAAAAGAAACAACTTCCTGCGAAAAAAAAGAAAAGAAAAAGAAAGTTGTGTCCTGGCAGAGGAGTCTGTGTTGTGTTGTTACACAGCTCCTTTTTAGTCAAGTGGACCAAATGCTTGTCAGACAGTGTGTGTTCTCTCAAAGGTTAGGCCCTAAACAAAGAATCAAGCAAAAATTATTATGCTATTAAACTCATTTACAAGCTGTGAGGTAAATAATGGAGGGGAAAGTACATACATCTGCCCAGCTGTGGCCAGAGGCATTGTATTTTCATCTGTCTGCCCTATTCTCTAATGCCCAAAGGGAATTTGATCACATCTGGGCTCAAACGTTCAGTTAGACTCAAGAATAACCTGATTAGATTTTGGTGGTAAAAGCTCAAAGGTCAAAGTCAGTGACCTCACAGCGCACGTTTTGGGCTATAATTCAAGGACCCATGTAACAGGATCAAGTAAGGACGCAATAACACTTTATATCCACAAGGTTAAAGGTCGAATTCACTGTGACATCATGACATTAAAGTTCTTTATATCTTTTTGTGAAATTCCTCATGGACATGGATGTAAACCTCTACAATTTGCAGCAGAGGTCTGGAGTCAGGTTGCAGGAGATTAGAGAGGTTTCTGTCGGTTATTTTCTCATCACAAATCATTTTTGAATAAATATTATTGATTGTGGCTGTTGTGAAATTGGCCCGACCACAGTTGTCATCCTCCACAAAGATGCAAGCGACTAACCCTCCAAGCATCTATGAGTTGTTTAAAATCCTGAACGGAGTGAAACCACTCCATATAAAGAGGGGTTGTTTAAACCTTCTCATAAACCAGAGATTTAAAAAAATATTAATGCTGTAAAAGGTTGAACTGCTTGTGTTCAGCCTGTGCAAATTTCAGATTTTGATCTTCTTACAAGTCGAACTGGTCCCGGGTTTTAATTTTAATACAAACTTTGAAAGAATTGGAATGAAAGAAATAACGACCTTCAAGTCCCAGAAGTGGAGGCCTGCCTTTGCTCGCCTTCTCCCCCACATTGATCGCGCATCAAATAAGCATGAGCTTGTTATCAAGAGTAAGAGTAACACAATAAGGTCAACTACTGCACTGAACCGATGATAGATATCCATCTCTGGGCAGCTGATCAAATATGTGCGGAGGAGATGAGATAACAGTCGGCAGTTGAGAAAAAATAAATCACAATGTACTCATCATTAGTGTTCGTGTCACACGGTCGTTCGGATTAAATGCATCAACACACGTAAACACCAGACCTGTTGTCACGGGTCAGGTGGCAGAGCGGGTCGACCACTGATCAGAAGGTCGACGGTTTGATCCCTGGCCCCTCCTGCTTGTGTGTCAGAGCGTCCTTGAGCAAGATACTTAACTCCAGATTGTGTCTGTGAACGATAGAAGCTCTCTGTCTGAAGCGAGAGCTCTAACACTGTGTATGTGTGTGAATGGGTGGATGTGGTTTCCATTGTAAAGCACTTGCAGTGGTTGATTCATAAGTGCAGCCCAAATTATCATAATTAATTCAGTCACAATTAAAAAAACATTTGCATGTAAATAGAGCCAACAAGTGTTTTTCTGCTATAAAGGTTTTAATGCAGAGTTCCTGTTTGACTGTTTTGTGCATTGTGCTGTATTTTGTCATCAAATTCGACCTTTGTCTCCTCTGGTTTTATACCGTGTGACATCACAGGCCTGCTGCTGTCAATAATAGACTGAACAAGTCACAAAAGAGCTGATCCATAATATTGTACCAAACGCTCAATGAGGCAAGACGTGGACAGACGTGCTAAGGTTTTGAGCCCCCCCCTCTCAGCCCTACCTCTAACCTTCACCTCGGCTGTCTTCATTTGCACTCTGTGCTAATTACTTCCTGACTGTTAAATATGCTCTGATAAGTGGGAAGCAGATCCCTCCCTGCTGTCTGCTCCCATCCACGACCCACTCCGCTGATTATCTCCGTCACCAAGGTGATGCTGAAGGGGACGGAGGAGGGGTGGGGATGCACACTGGGGATGATATATAGTACACTTTTTGAGCGTTACATCGCAGTGATAAATTCCACTGTTGTAAAGCGTGTTTTTATGTATGCATAACTTCCGTAATTGGTA
>OMNW01014308.1:15647-38778 GCA_900303245.1 Selene dorsalis
TCTTTCCTCCTCCTCCCTCTGTTTGGCTTCTCTCTCCTCCTGAAGCTTCCTCTGACGCTCCTCTTCATCTCTTCTGAGCTTCTCCTGCCACTGACGCTCCTTTTCCAACTTAATACGCCTGAGAGTGGGAAGCAAACATTAATTTAACTGTAAAAGTTAATGTATCAAGCTGAAACGTACATGCTATTTTACATTCATTTTTTGGAACAATCTCTAATGTAACAATTATTTTTGATTCTTACTATAAAATCTACTATTCAACCAGTGGAAAAGCAAAATACCTCTGAGCTTCCTCCTCCTCCTTCCGCCTCCTCTCCTCCTCCTGTCTACGCTCCTCTTCCCTCCTCTTTCTCTCCTCTTCTTGCTCCTTTCTTCGAATCAATTCACGCCGTTTGTCCTCTTTGATGTTCCGTAGTTTCTCTAATGCTGCCTGCTGCTTTCTCTGGCTCTCTTTCAGCTCCTAATGCAAAGAAAATAACACTTATTTATGAGTGAAAATATATGCAGCTGAATTTCTGATTAAGTTGACTACACCCTTATAATGGCCTGAACACACACAGCATGCACAAACACGTAGTGAGCACAAAGGTGGTTAAATATTTAGCAAATTTTTTACGGAGGATATGAGACAGAGAAAAAACAATCATTCAGAGTGTAAGAATGAACTTAAGAAGCTACAAAGGATTGAGAAACACAAACAGAACAGTGAGTAATAGAAAAAAGAACAGATTAGACCAGATCAGCTGAGAACAGTGGAAACCTTTAGTAGGTAGAAGAGGTTACGAAGGCAGGCCAGCAGACAGAAGACAGCCTGAAGCATAGAGTCGTCAGCACCCACATACTGTAAAGTTGAGGAGAAGGAACATGAGGGAGGTGAGCAGGAAACCGGGAATGGGATTCAGTAAAGGGGAGACCAGAAGATTTCCAAAGGAGAAGAGAGAAACAGAAGAGAAAGATAACAAAGGGATACAATCAGTATCAGACAGCAAGAAAGAGGGATTTGATGGAGAAGAATGATTGGAGGAGGAGGAGGAGGAGGAGGAGGAGGAGAAAAAAGAGGCATAAGGGCCAAGCAGTAGTAATTAGTATGTAACATGTGCACACACAAAAAGTTAGTTTATAGTTTGTATGGAAAATAATAGGAAAACTAGAGCATGCTCTGCATTGAGGCTTCACATAGGATGACTACTTAGGGGAGAGTTGATGATTAGGCTGGAAAACATAAAAGACTAATAGTTCACCTTCCATTACAAATACTGACATAGCCATTCTGAAAGCTAGTCAAAACAATACTGGTATGGAGGAGTAGCTCATTAACCACCGAAGATACTAGTAGTTATTCAGGCAGTTCCCAGTGTGAGCTAAAACTGTGGGAACATAAGGTGAGGCTTAGCTGAAAGACACCACACTGTGGTGTCTGCATGTTTCAAGTCAAAATGAAGTTTTCTCTCTTTTTCTTTACATATTTTAACATTGAGAAGATGAAAATTGAACAAATGTTGACCAGTCAGACTAAAGAGCTTTCTCCGTAACATGTTGACTTGTCAAACAAGATAATATTACGTTGGCAGCGATAGATTAAGGTATGCAAGAGAGAGACCTGTTTCACTGGCTGTGTCCGGAATCACTCTCTCTTTCACTAATCACTCTATAGTACAACAGTTTATTGAGTGATGAGCATTAAACTGCGGTTGACATCACTGTATATCAAATAAAATAGCAGATAGTAGATGTAGTGAACAGGAAGTGATTTTTTCATTGCTCACTGGCACAATTAACTTGAAATGATCCACCATTGGTGAGAAATGGTTTTTGTGGCTGCTGCCCAACCTGATCAATCCAGCGCTAATGTAGAATTTCTGATCAAGTGTTTGCGTATCGCAACAGCAGTGTACTACAGTAGAAATGTTAAAATCTCTCAAACCAGAATGAAGACAAAGCGCTCCATCTGTTCTTTAGTCATTTAGTTAACACCACCATGCCTGTAACCCAGGCCTACCTTCATGTCATTGTTATACCGGTCCATCTCAGCCAGCTTGGCAGCTGTCTCTTTCTCCAGAGCTTCCAGCTGATCACGCAGCTTCATACATGATCCCTTTTTCTCTGAAACCCCTGCCTTCAGGGTGGCCACGGACGACACTACACACAGAAGGAATAGAGGTTAACAAGCCAGAATTGTCCCAGAGAAGTAGTAGATTTGCTTCACAGCCACAGGTGTGCTAAAAAGAACATGAGGTTTACATTAGCAATAAAGATATTTTCATGCTTTTGCTTTATTTTTACAGTAAAGTATTTCCACGTTTGCATTATATTAAAGAACAATATAACCTGTAAACATATTCACTTTACAGCCTCACTTGCCCATTTAACATCTATTCTAAGCTTTTATTCCAGCGCTCTTCATGTTCTTCCATCAGTACTAACCAGCCAGGTTATTCAGACTCATGCTTTTGAGTTTCTCTGTCAGCCTCTTCTGCTCCGGAGTCAACTGGGACAACTTCCTCTGGAACTCCTGACCGAGAGGAAGCACATCAAAAACAACAAGAAATGCGTCACTGGAGGAAAACGTTCAGGAAAACACGACTGCACACTTTCTCAAGAAAGCAAAGATCAAGCACATAAATCACAGATGACACGAAACGTCGATCCCTTTTTCCTTAGAGGACAGACACACACACACACACACACCTCTAGCTGTTTGTGCAAGTTGTTAATGTCTTGTTGCCGTGTCTCTTTCCTTTGGTTAATCAGATCAAGCTCTGTCCTCTGAAGCTTCTTCTTATTCTGAATATCACGCAGCCGGTCTGAGATCTGACGGTGCTTGTTACCCTGAGGTAGAGAGAAACAGGAAGATGGTTAGAGATGGAAGAAACTTAATACTGGCTGAAAGTCATGTGGACATAATGAGTGTGTGTCTATGAGCGGCTAAATATTGTCTCATCACCACTCACCACAGCCTCCAGCTCCATCTCCAGACTCCTCTTCTTAGCTTTCAATGTGATTATATCATCTTGCTCTTGCTCCCTCTTTATCTGGAGTTCTCCTCGCCTCCTTCTCTCCAACTCCTCCTTCCTTTGGCGCTCAAGCTCCCGCTGTGCTGCCTGGAATGAAAAGACACTGAAGTAAATATATTTTCACAAAAGTGAGAACAGAGATTCCAACAATAAACAAAAAGAAAATATTCATATAAAAATCCATACCTGTACATACAGTATCTACAGTTCAGAGAGCTGTTAGATGCTTGCTCACCTCTTTTCTCTCTATTTCTCTCTGTCGCTCTTCTTCTCTCTGCCTCTCGAGCTCCCTCTGTCGCTCCAGCCTCCTCTCCTCCTCTTTCCTCCTCTGTTCCTCAGCTTCCCGAGCCTCTCTCTCTCTCCTCTCTCGCTCCTCTTTCTCCTTTTGAGCACGCCGCTCCTGCTCCCTCCTCTCGGCCTCCAGCAGCGCCTGCCGTCTTTTCTCCAGTTCTGCGTTTCCTCTCACGAGGTTGGCTTTGAATTTGTCCTCAAATGACACTGAATATATTGAGCAAAAAAAAAAAAAAATCAATAAGTAACTGAAACTTTTCCATTTTGGTTTTGTATGTTCACTCCAGTATCTTGTTTTACAAAAACGCACAAATAATGATTTAAGATTATATGGCTAATCTCGACTGCCTTTGACTGTGTGCGTCACAACAGTCAGTGTAAGTTTATGGTGAGGAGTGTAGAGTTTGATGGCCAAGTTGTTGATTGTATTATATTAGGTCTTGGTAATACAGATGGATAGAAAACTGGATAGCAGACTACACCCTCTTTGCTAGTGTGGAAGTGTTTGTACTGACGGTTGGTCCTGGCTTTCTGTGGAGGTTCAATCTCCAAATCATCAGCCAGCGCTGCATAGAGAGACGAGCTGGATCCATTCATGGCACTCCTGCAATAATCAGAATCACATGTTTCAATACACATAATTAAACTGTTGACTAAACACTTACATTAATGTAGTCCATGTTTGGTGTACTTATGTGTTACAATTTCTATTTCAAAACACTTTTTTGTTAGGTGAGTCATATGAGTGCACATACCTCAGTGAGGGTGGTACCAGCTCAGATGGGAGTGTTAGCGGCAGTGGTTGCCCGATCTTTGCCATGTCCACCAGATGCATTGCCAGAATAAACTCCTCTGCTTTCAGCTTGCCATCCTTGTCCACATCTGCTAGTGTCCTGCAGAAGGTTTTAAAAAAGGAGGTATAAGTTGTTTTTACATGATTTTGCAATGACAATATCAGTAATAAATGCAGAATTATATACAAGTGAGAAAAGTTTCTTTAGCTCAGCTGCCAGCGTCTACATTGTAATTACAACTCTGCGTCAGCTGTTTTCATCACACAAACACACTCACCAGATGGTGGCCAGCTGTGTCTGAGTCAGCATTGTGGTTGCCATGGCACCTCTCACCTGTTGACCTGGTAAAAAAAAAAGACAATGTCAGAACAACTGTACAGCGCTGATGTGTGTGTATGGTGGAGGAAGGATGAGGTTACGGGTGCGTGCAAAGGACTAATATGGTGTTTGTGGAATTTAAATTTGTAGAAATGGGGCAGTTTTGTGCATTTATTTAATGTACATGCCAAGTGAGGAAGCCATCTGCAAGTCTGGTTTCAATGGGTGAGCGATTGTTTGCGTGTACATGTATGTGTGTGTTGAGAAACTGTCCGTCCTGTGTCTCCACTTCCTTAGAATTAACTAAGACCAGATAAACACTGAAAGACAACTTATGAAATCATCAGTGTCTGTTGTTCATGAGCATCCACGCCTACATTCCTCACATATTTTGGTTTTGTTTGACCTGCACACTGTATATACACACACATTCAAACAGACATCATACCAGTGAGGTAGCCAGTCATCTGTTTGTCCAGGCCGTTGAACTGCTGTCTGTATTTAAGTCTGGAGGCATGTGGCACGGCCCAGTCACTGGGACCAGCAACCATGGGGGACATCATAGAAGGGGATGAGGAAGCAGAGCTAAAACCGAATAGACACAACAAAAATAAAACTATGCAAAACTTCAGCGACATATTTGTGTTTGACTGACAAGATAAACCGGGTGTTGAATGAGCAAGAGGCGGAAATGTATACAGTAGATCTTCCAAATTTCAAACTGTGTGTGTGTCTGTATGTTTTACCTGCTGGATCCCAGGTCCAGCAGTGATGAGGCTTTAGTTAAACCAGCGGAAGAAGAGGAGAGTCCTAGAGGAGAGGAGTAGGCGGATGCAGATAGAGGTAGGCCTAAAACAAAGAACCAACAAATATCAATTTCCATAATCGTTTGCAACGTTTTAAGACATTTTATTCTAACACCCGATGACAGCTATAATGTCTTATCCTCTCTAAATGTATACTTTTTTTAAGCTATCAGAAGGGGGAGAAGAGTCCTGCAATGCCTCAGTAATCCAGTATACTATCATGCACTCACTGTTGTAACCTTGTCAAGGTCAGGGAAGCTATTTATATGGAAATGAGACAGAGAGACCTGACTCTGCAAAACTGGACTAGGATTTATTTCTCCCTTTTCTCCCCTTAAAACTGCTGAAATATTTTATCATCAGCACTCTGCAGCAATCATTTATTCTCAGGGTATTCCACCTCAAATGGTTTTAATGCCACAGAAAACGGACTATAAGCACAGAACAACTGATAATCATGTATTTAATCATACAGGGGACTTCTGTCAGAGCAGTGACACATATACAACAGGAGAAGAAACACAGAGGAGAGCAGGCAGACAGAGAAATAAAAATGAGAATCACATGTACCAGTGGCCATCGCTCCAGCTGGGATTGGCTGCAGAAGTCCCATGGTGCCATTTGGCAGTGTTGTGTTTCCCATAGTGGGCATCAGGGGCCTAGTGGGGTTGGAGGCTATTAGAGGGCTTAGACCTGTTGCTGTAGGAACCAAGGGGGTGAGGCCTGACATTGGTGTCATAGATGAGAGTCCAGGGGTTGCCATAGAGATAGGGGTTAACATGGAAAGGTTTGCTCCGGGCATCATGGCCACAGAACTAATACCTATGAAAAACACACACACAGTACACCCATTGAATGGCAGTTAGCATGGCCACAATATACAGAGACAATCAGTTAGATGGCAGTTAGAGTAGCCATCAGCTGTTTAAAATCCCCCAATTTTACTCTTTTGTATATAAAATTACAGTCAAAAACACATTTTCATATTGTATAAAGTTTAGGACGACAATTAGGTTCCTAACTATCCAGCATCCATATATATGTAACACTGTACCGTAGGTGGGTTGACTGAGGTTGGGAACAGGCACTGGAGGCTGCTTCATGATGATTGGCAGTGCTGAGGGAAGCGGCGTACCCTGGAGTTTTAGCTTTATGAGCTTCATAGCGATGGAAAACTCCAACCTGTCCATCTTCCCATCTTTATTCATATCAGCCAGAGACCTGAGAGGCCAAGGAAAAATACAGAGCAAGAAGAAAGAGCATTAAGATATTCAGGGACAGATTTCAGTGAATACTCCCAAAGAACCCATCACTCAAAAAAAAAATCTGAGTATGTGTGAATGTGTCTCTCACCATATCTCAGCCAAAACTGAAGCAGGCAGCCCTGATTGGAGGAAAAACTTCCTCGCCTGCTCCCCTACAGAAAGAGACAGCGAGTGAAAAAAAAGCTGTGAACAAAGCTGTGAGAGAATGGTTCTGCATGCATGACTGAAAAACATGATTCCTACATGTCACTGTCTAAATTAGTTTTTGTTAAAAGCTTCGTCTGTAAATGTGTGAGCCTTTGAGTATGAACATTAGTGTATATTTCATAGAAACTTGAACTGTATTTACATACGTGTCTCTGTGTTATTGTGGCATAAACTGGTTTAAACAGTTGGGGTTTATTAGTTTAAACAACGGGTAACCCTCTGACTTATGTAATGTCTCATGTAAATGTGACAATCAGTGTGATCATGATGTATCAACAGCCTCTGACTGTTTGCGTGTGTACCTGAGACATAGCCCATTGATGGGGAGAGGGTTTCAAACTTCTGATCATGCTTGTCCCTCTCCTCCGGACTAATCGCCCATAGACTCAAACCACCTAGAGAGAGAAAGAAGTCATGGGTTCAGATAAATCTGAATTATCAGGCCACCAGGTCAATCGGCTTCAAGGAGCAGGTTTACTAGTTTTTCTTCAGCAAACCTGCCCTAGGATGTTTATCTTGTTAATGTTTACATAAATCATGTAAGTGTGACTTGTTAACAAATCTGAGCAAGACAAGCCAACACACATTTTCCATGATTACAGTTTTATGACTTGCAAACAAACACACTGGAAGACGCACAAACAGATGAGATAAAAATGAGAGACCCAAAAGCCAGCCTCAGCAGCAGCTAAGAGATGGGAATGCACTGATATTGACAAATTGATAATAAAGCTGTGTAGCCAGTGGCACTGGATCGCTTTGTTCAGACAGTAGGGCAGCACAAGCTCAACCATTCACTACTATTTACCCCACCGAGGCCGACTATACATCAGTGTTTACTCAACAGTCCCATCGGTGCACAGACTGAATGGACAGTTCACTTCATCATGGAGTTAAACAGTTCCTGTGGTAGCTTTAGTCTTGTAACCAGTAATATAATCAAAGTTGGTGTAATAAAAAAAGCACTTCTAAATGACCACAGAGCACAACTGCATTGAATGCGTTACTCCAATTAAGCAGTTTCACTGAAGGTCAGCAGAGACAAATTAGTAAAACAGTGTGTATACAGACAGATGCACATGCAGCCAAACACAGGCATCTAACTGGGGGTTCCTACTACACCTAGCACTGTGTTTGCCCCAGCAGATCTGCAGAGCCAAAACACACACAGCTCTCTCTCCTCACAGACGCACATTTCTGGTTTGCTGCCCTCCTTTCACACACCCGCTCACACACAAACTGCAGTGGTCTTACCATTCATTTTTGCAGGTGGCAGAGAGAGACGGCGTTGGGGAACTCCCGGCGGTGTCCTCAGCTACTGCTCGCAGCCATCTGCAAAACACACAGTCACAGCCCAGTCATCAGTCAGTAACGCAGCCAAGACAGGACAGCGCTGTCACTGAGAGCGAGGGAGAGAAAAGAGGGGAGACAGAAAGAGAAAGAGAGGCTGGGGGAGAGATTCTGGTCAGTCAGCAGAGTCAAACAGCGCTCCTCCTGTTTTCCTTAGTAAGGAGCCATCTGGCTGCATCCCAAACCTTTTAAACCACTAGGGCTTGTTCCAGTGCTATCCACACTGACTCTTTAGGGGACGACATATCAGCGCAACGCACACTATAGAGACGAGGCTGACAAACTTTCATAAGGAGACATTTAGAATTTATGCACAGAGGAATATAAACCCGTGTTCAGTGCTCTGTTGGTTCAGAGTTGGCTCGAGTAATATCTGGCACAGGCTGTATCAGATGAATGTCGTGGCTTCAAGCAGACATCGGTTCCTCATGCAGCTGCCCAGGTTTTATCTGCAGATGCTGCAAGAGTTCACTATGGACACATGAGGGACTCTGGGTGATCTACATCATTCATCTACAACTATGAGTCCACAACCAGACTAGCAGCTCTGTGAAGCTGTGCAACAGTGCTTTGAACTACAGCACCTGTTAATGTCAGCAAGCCAACACAATGCGAATGTTTTTACCTCTTCACCATTCTAGTTTAGCGTGTGCTGACACGCACTCCGACAAACTAGAAGAATTAATATTTTCACTTGATAATTGTTTTAGAGGAAAATCACCAAAGTCCTTTTTTATCCTTTGGGGAGCTTGAATGTCTGTGCAAAATTTGAATCCAATACTTGTTGAGAGCTTCCTGTGGACTGACCAAATGACAGCTGTACAGTCAGTTCAGTGATTTCCAACATACCTCTCTGTCACCCATGACCATGCCCTTTTCAAAATCTGTTACACCATGCTTTGACCTCATTTTTGTTGAATCATGCACAAGTGCATACACAGAGCTACTGAGGCACAAACCAGTATAATGCAGCAGAAGGCCCACCTCTCTTACAAGGTTAGAGTTTTAAGGCTTTAAGAGCAACGGTGACAGTTTCCATGTGTCCTTCTTAATCAATGTTATCAGTTGACTACAATAAAGGTAAAGCAACTGTTGCCAGATGACAGACTAATGATGATTATCCTTCACACATTTTTAGATTTTTTGTCAAATGATTAAAACACATTTTCTGTAATTACATGTCTTTTAATATTTCTTACAATGGCAGGGTGTTTGTGATAGCTGGTGACTACATGGGAAATGTACTGAGCCACATGTCCACAGACTAAATGGCCCATATATGGGCACTTTGTTGACAAAAGACCAGTGGCTTGTATCATGCTGGCTTTGCCAACATATTTATAGGTCCTGTCTGTGGTTGCACAGCACAGTTCTGTCTGTTTGAATAGAGCCATCACAAAACTGCTTTGTTTGGATTTAAAACAGTGTTTGCTGTGGGATGAATGGTGTGAACTTCTGTTAATGAGGTTGCAGTATGGACAGGTAAAGGGAAAAGTCACAAGCACAAAGAGAATGTCGCTTTTACCGTATTGATTTTATCTTCAATTTTCTAGAAGGCAAATGAATTCTGGAAACAAATACACAACACACCCACACCGAATTAGACATATCACGTCATTTTGGCAGCTTTTATATTCATTTCATCAGGCGTGCTGAACACCTGCTTCCTCCATGATTGTATCTCCCATCAGTCAGTCACATGATGAAATCGGAGGAGGAAAAGGAGGAGAAAAATTCCAATCTTTCTACTCAACACTTCCTGCCCAGGAACCCACAGACACAAGCATTTCCTCACACAACCTCGGTTGACAGGAAGTGATCATGGATTTTGGCTGAGGGACAGCTTTGATGTCTCAGAGAAAATATATGAGGATAAGAGCTCAGGTCAGACCTGGGGGAGTATGAGAATTACAGATTGAAGAGTGATTTTTAGGAAGCAAAATTGGTGATGGCTGTCTTGCCTACTGATAAGAGTGTCGCTACAGAAAATATAAATGAGATGGAGAGAGATGGAAAATGAGAAGGCAAGAAAAACAGAATGAGATTGTCAGCTTGCTTTTTTTGTGAATGTGACCTGGTCAGCGCTCTCACAAGGGCAGAAAACAGCAAGGGAGAGCCAATAATCTACTGCCTGCCATCTGTCGCTACCTCCCGCTCTCCTCCTTCACTCTCCCTGGGTTTCAGTCCCCCTCTGCTCCAGCCTCTTTCATCATCCTTTCTTCCCTCTGCCTTTTTTTCTGTCCTTATTCTTCTTTGTACATATGGTTATTAACTACTCAGAATGACTGTACAGTGTATAATCTCACTGAAAACTGCTATGGAGACTCATCATGTATGCAGTAATACAATAGCATGACTTCATTCATTTACAGGACCAGCACAAGAATCAGATTCCCCTTCACAGCACCATATGGATTTGAGCGCAAGGTCCCGAAACTGTTTCAAGTGCTCTTTTGTATATTGTCCAGGCTACATATATATATACCAACACAATGTTTAGTATGACTAATAATCAGGTAACAATAATGGTGAGGCTCCTAGTAAAGCAGTGTAACTTCTAGCAATGTAATAAATTACAATGGATAAAAGGTAGATAGGCATAAACCGTTAAAGTTTACCATTTCCAGAGCAACTGAGCAGTCTGACTTTTCCTGAATGGATGGCTGATTGGCCAAGTGACTGACTCATTGACAGGCTTGGCCAGCACAAGTGACTGACCTCAGTGGTAGATTCAGCTTTGCAAACCATATGCAAATCCTGTCTGATTTTACCCTTGTCATACACTTACACACATGAACATGCACAAGTGGTCTCTGTCTCAGCAGAAGCCTTGTAGGCCAAGTGAATACAGCAGACTCAGCGTTTGCATAGTGATAAACCAGCTGGGGCAGAATCAGGGAAAGCGTTTTGTAATAAGGTTCTGCCTATACTAAAAACTAACTTTACCAGTGATGCAGGAGCCATTAAAAAAACACTTTAACAGGGTTGGAAAACAGACGTTAGGCTACAGGAGAGCAGTTGTGAGCAAAAGCTAGATGCACTGCAGACATAGAGAGGGAGGCATTTGTAACACGCCTACAAACAACACCAGAATTTTAATTTTGCACATAAGGGTTTGCATGATCATTACATAAGCTACCAACACTGACTTCCCCTCAGCTCTAGCTACACCAGTGTGTGAAGTTGAATGTAAGATGTAGAAAAGATGCTGAAACATGCAAGTACACAGGATATGTACTTACTAGCAGCTGTCAGCCGCTAAACAAACTGAAACACAAAAAAAAAAAGAAAAAAGCAGAGCTCTAGAGCAATATCACAAGTAAAAATGACACGACATTATTCTTCAGATCTCAGCCAGGTGTATATACAATCTCTTCAGTGTGACCACATTCTTAAGAAAGAAAAAACACACCCAACAAGCTGAAGATCATCTAGCTCTGGCCTTTCCTGCAAGTTTAAGCAAGCCTAGTCAGAGCGGCAGTACATGGCAAATTTTCTCTTGCAAAGGTTGATTTAATAAATGTATTCCCCCCTTAACTATTACCAAGTCCACCGATTCACCCCGACCATATTTATAGTCCAGTCACTTGTTTTTCAGTGTCATTACCCAGATCAGATGTTAATACTGGGTGTAAACACACAGGCTCCTGTAACAGAGACAAACACAACTAGCTCTACTGTATTTTCAACTGCAGAGTTAAAGCAGTAAAATCAAGCAACAACGGCACTACAATGGCTATCCTAGGTCATGGCAGGAAAATTAACACAACAACAAAAACAACAACAACAACAACTCTAAGTATATCAGTAAGTGAGTAACAGCTGCATGACTCTGAACCTAGTGAAGCTAAACAGGGTGTAGCCCTTGTTATTTTATTAATAACTGAGCTTTTTCTGTTGTGTCTCTGAATAAAGGCATTTTGATCCTAACTAGGACTTGCCAGTCTCTATTAATTAGACTGACTACAGCACACTTTTATTAAACTTAAAAATACCTATATCTAATAATTTTCAAAGCCAACCACTTAATAGATTATGAATGACTCATTTGACTGTATTCACGTAAAAAAAACACAGTTCTTCAGTGTGACCGATCATTTCAATTCTCGCTTGCCTTTGTCAGTCAGACCTCACCTGCTTCTGTTCTGCTCTGGTCCCTCTTGAAAGACTGGGTTATTTTTCCGACCTCAGTCAGTATATACAACACTGAGGAGTGTTGGATAAATAGCCTGGATGTCCCTGAGCACTCAGTTGTGCACCTGCCTGTGTCTGTGTGTCCCTTTTAATCTTTTCAGTTCACATATGTTACTCTGCACCTTTCTCTCTACTACACCAAAGGAAGGAAAAGAAAACCACAATGATGAACCAGAAATGATTGAGAGTGAGGGAAGTAGTCACGCTTTGTCCTCTCTTAATTTCACTGTTTCCTCATTCCCTGACAGTCTCATTTTCATCTCACTCTGTCTCTCCGAGCGTCATGATACATCTGCTGTATTCTAGTTCTTCTCAGCCTAAACCTACAACCTGCCAGTGGTGTGACTGTGGCTTGTCCTCATCACTGCTCTGTTCAGAAACAAGCACCGCCCGTTGTTCTAAGAAATGATTGATTTTCAGCCGCCTCACTCGCTGACCTCACACCAATGACATCAACTCGGTCCACAACCCTGTTTCTGCCCAGATGACTCTCTCCCTCCCATCCCTCTTTCTCTTCCTGTGTGTGCGTGTATTTATATATACAGTAAAACTACCCATGCTGTTTTGCCTCCCCATCTCCTTGATCACCTACTCTCCTCTCTTCTTTATTCTGCTCTGTCCTTCTGACTCCTTCCCAACACAGAGCTGGCTCTTCAGCTGACTTTGTTGAAGTGATAGATCAGCACATCCAGTTACGTTGTCATAAATAACACTGGTGATCACACAATCAGAGAGTGCTGCACTAGAGACTCTTGGAGTGTCTTAGATTTGACTTTGATTAATGCTGTTTGCATTGCTGTGTTTTGTTTTCCTAAGACAGACCTCTCCCTCCTTCAGTCTGCTGTGACCAACCCTAATTTGTAAATATATCAAGATTTGACAGGACTTGAGAAAGGGCTCTGGTAAGTTGTTAATTTCGTCAAAGTGTGTAAAGTGTAGCTGCTCTGGGTATACTGTATGTGTTTCATCGTAGTCACCCTGGCTCCAAATATAACAAGGAAGATTTTCAAAAAAGGAGGAGTCGATGCTGGGTAAGCCTCACAGCTGCTGCATCAGTTCCGTGTCAACCCAGTACAGGGCCTTCATGTAATTTCATAAACACTGCTCCAAGTCATACGATCACATTATATTACAGTAAAGATGACCTAAAGCTTAAGCAATAAAGCTTATGATAGCCATACTGGTAATGTTAACACTGTAATGATAATGTAAGTGACAACCCTGACCTTTGGTGGAGTGAGAGGTCATGGTGAAAGAGCACTCCTGCAGCTGGCAGGCATTGAGTGTCCTGCGTTGAGGATACTTTAGCCGAGTGGATGTTAGCAAACATGGAAGTCAAAGCCAGGTTTATCAAATGAAAGCCAGTGTCAAGCAATACATGCTGAACAATAAAACTTGAGGATGTCATCAATATTAAACTTGTTAGTGTTGATAATGAAATTATTTTGTATGGTTGCTCTTGTTAATGTTTTTGATTAGCCTCAAGTGCAAAATAAGTGATGTATGAGGATCATCCTCAGCAAATGAGGACACTTGGAAACAATAGTTACTCTATGAAAACATTCAGTTCATTCAAGACAGGTAGCTACTAATGAACTCCATGGATATCAGGATTTACACAAAGAAATGCTCAAATATACAGATACTGTGGATTCCTGCAAGGGTCTGTATCACTGACACCGGGAGTGATGCTTGTTCTCTGGTGGCTCTACAAACGCACCATTTCTCCCATATGGGCCAAGATACCTCAACAAAGGCAGGACTGACAACTGCTGCTGTATGGGGGACCACAGATTGCCTTTATTTCCAGTCTTAACCCAACTTGTGCCTCCCTCTCTCTGTTAGATCAACTGATAGAGTATCATTCCCTGATCACTTGTCATCAGTCAGTCCCGAGACCTGCTTGCAACCTGCTCAACTAGTTTGGACCGAGAGGAATTTAAGAGGACTTACCTGCAAATCTGCCTTACAGAGCAACCAAGAAATAACCCACATCTAGATGCCGATTGTAACTAACATCTAATGAAATCATAACTTAGCTAGCTAAACTTATTCCCCTCCCGGGAGGGTCCCAGATCGGGACAGAAGCATCACCTCCTCCGCCAAATGTAGGTTTTACTTTAATATTTCTGAATCGACGAGGACAAACTAAGCGAAGCTTAACAGGCGAAAGTACGCACATTTTAAAAGCTGATGTGATGTGTAAAAGTTTTCTACAGAAGCATTACGATAACAATATCAAACTTGTAGTCATGCTTAGATAAGCAGTTTCGCTCACGTACCTCTCTCACCGCGGCCAAAAAACATCGACTTCTGAGCTTCCGAGGGTCTGAAGAGGTCACTCGGCACTTCTCGGAGGTTTCCCGGACACACTGTGGAGGTTTAATATCCAAAGAGAGCACGAATTACTGGATAAATGCTAAAGTTTAGCAGCGGTGCTAGTCAGAGAACCTGTTGCTGACAGCTCGGTGTGTCACACCAACAACATGGCTGACTGCGAGTGATGGGTGGCTGTTAACGTCCGACCAGGCACCGAGTGGGAGGAGAGAGACGGAGAAATAAAAGTTCAACAGATGGAGCAGGGAGAACAATTGATGGGAGAGCTCGTGGAGGAGAGATAAGAGGTAATGGTACACAATAACAGGATTTTTATTCATTTATTTGAAGCCCTACCTTGATTTCATCTCCCCCTGAGTGCTTTTACATTGTCATTAGTCGAGGGCAGCGAGTTATATTCCTAAACTCATCAGACTTGGACTGACATACTAGCATAGATATTCTTCCGAGCCATTAGTCATACATTATTAATTTCTCCTGAATATTATATTTACACAGTTGAAGAGACGATCCCAATAACAATGGCCTAACTGTTGAATATGAGGGTCTACAATACATTTAACGTCTATATGTAAAACTGTTTTAATTCATCGTGCCGTATAAAAAACTGTGAAATGTAAAGTTTTACATTTTCTATTCAATTTCGTTGGAATTTACATGCTCACTACATTACCCATGGTGCTTTGCGACTATTTTACGTTAGCTCTTGCGACTTTGTCAAGCTATTTCCGACGTGACGTTTTATGGTTTGCTTGAAGCAGTTCTTACCGCCACTGTGAGCAGAGCGAAATGTTCAACAAAAAGCCTCGGAGGAACTTTCGGCAGAGAAAAGCGAGCTCCAGCGACGAGGAGGACCAGCGGAAAAACAGAGGAGATGAAGAGGAGCCTGAGAAAGCGACGGTTGTGGTACAAAAACACTCCAAAGTGGCCCAGGGCCGCGGTATCACCTGCAGCTCTAAGAAGCCAGATAGCAGTGACGAGGAGAGGGGAGGAGAGGACGAGGAGACTCTGGAAGTGACAGCTGGAAAAGAAGCGAAGAGGAAAGACAAAGATGGGGGGAACGAGAAAACAAGTACCGTCCTAAGTTTCTCTGACGACAAAGAAGGTAACTAACATAAAATTACGTTGTGAAGTCGAACGTTCACTCAACGTAGCCTGGCAACGAACGTCAAGGCAACGTCTAACTACCATTGGACACCGCTCCGCGAGCTAGTTACAATTCAACAAATTGACAGCTTCAGTGGGGATTTGTAGTGTATAATGTGGGTATTACATAGACACTAGACTATACTTTTTCAGAATTGTTAGCCAGTCTGGTTACACAGTCTCCCTCACTTCTGTATTTGTGCACACGCGTATCAAAAGTGTCGACTAACCCCCAATGGGCTCCAGAGTGCGTTAAAATTCACTGTCACTCTTTCAGTGGGGCCCTCAAATATATTAAGCTGAATATATCAGAAATTACTTAGCACAAAACCTGTCCTTAGGGCGTACTTCCATGGGACTGGACTCTGTACAGAGAGACATAGTTTGGGGACAATGAGAAATCAGCAAAGAGTTTTACCTCGTGTGCCTCTGCCTGTCTCCTTATTGTTTTAGCTGAAGAACCAACATTTAAACTGAAGAGGTCCTCTGATAAAGCTGTGCTGTTCCACGTCAGGAAGAAGGAGGCTTCACCTGCCAAAACCACACACAGCACTGGTACGTGCCTGAATGGATCATCTTAATAAAGCAGTAGAGATGAGAAGTGTCAAAACAATATACGCACTCACACAAATGCATCCAGTTCTTTGGATATGACATTAACTGATGCATGTACTTACCAAATGGGCAGTGTATTTGGTTGTTGGCCGACATCATTATACTTGTCTAAATGTCTTCTTCTCCCCTCTGCTAGCCTCAGCTGGTATAGGTGTACCACCATCTCATTCTCCAAGACAAGATTATGACAGTCAGTCTTCGCCACATAGTTTGAAAGACGATGTTGTCAGTGATGATGACAACAATGGTGACAGTGAAGACAATGAAAGTGATGAAGGTGGTGACAGGTCTCCCTCAGAGAGCTCAGTCTCAGACTCAAGCTGCTCTACTGCCACCCCAGGTATGTGTTTTTGTGTGATGCACAGAGTTGGTTTGCATTGACAAGTTTATCACAGTATGTAAAATAACTTTCTGAAACAGTTGTGAACCCAGCTTACATTGCCTGTGTGTTTGTCTATATTCACGTCCCTGTATGTCTGTCAATTTGTCTCAACAGTAGTTATCCCGAATTCTGAACAGATCCAAGCAGCCAGGAGGCAGCGTCGTGCTACTCGAGCCCAAAAAGAGTTCATTCCCTTGGGCAGAGGTGGCCAGAGCTCTGGTGGTAGCACCCCAGATCACTACAGCAGGGATGACGATAAAGAAGACCAGATTGATGATGACGATGATGACGAACCAGATGACCACGAGAGAAGAATTGAGTTTGCCCCACGATTGAAGAGCATAAGAGAAAGGATTGCAGAGAAACTTGGTAGGTGAAGGAGGGGGAATGGACAGATGGTATGAAGAGGGGAGCAAGAGAGGGGATGACAGTAGAATTAAAACAGATCAGTTGCTGCTTTCTATCAGTTTAAAAAACAGCAGTATTTGTCAAAAAGTAATGGGTATTAATGATATCAAGTCTAAGTTTAACAGAGTTATGATGAGCATGTTAATAAGTAGCAGCAGGGTTAAAGTGCTTAAGTCCTACATGTTCATAAATTACATTACAATAAGTCCGCCTAATTGTAGGAATATGAAGTCTACTAAAAAAATTTTGTTTGTAATTTAGGAGGAAGTGATGGCAGTCTGTCAGGGACTGATGATGAAGAACAGGAACTTTGGGAGGAGACACAAATTGGGAAGGGAGTGAGGAGACGACCAGGAGAACAGGTAGGAGGTCCATGAAACATCTTAACCTTTACTTTTTCTCTGTTTTCTTTTTACATATTTTTCAGATTTTCTCAAATTCTTTCTTTCATCTAAATTACTCTTTTCTTTCTAGGGTGATTTTTTTTTCTTGTGTCTTTCTGTGTTGTCCTTTCCCATGCAGCCTACAACTGTCTGTATATCAGAACACTGTAATCTCTCTTTCTGAAGACTTAGGCTTTCTACCAGTGTAACTTCTCCCCTCTGTACTACAGCTTTGACATCCTTTATTCTCTTTTTGTTTTCCTTCTTAGAGCCCATCTGGCAGTGAAGCCAGCAGCTCCAGCAGCAGCAGGCGAGACAGACAAAAACAAAAGAAGAGATCAGCAGGAGTCAGAATCCCAAAGACCCTTCCTCCTGTCAGTGTTTCACTGGTCAAGAAGAGGATTGCTGGAAAGTAAGTTTTATCAGCTGGATCATGTTTTGGATCTTATGTATTTGCTAACATTTGTCATACCCACATTTTATCTTCTGGCGTTTAGACTGGACTCCCTGAAGGAGGTGTACAGAGCACGTCAGGCAGAGCTGAGGAGGATGGAGGGGGATGTTGACAGTGCTAAAACCTCCGTGGAGAGTTTGGAGGAAAGTTCCTCAGAGAACCAGCTGAAGTTTTACCGAAGCACGACTCTCTATGTCCACAACCTTGTGGAGTGTCTGAGGGAGAAGGTCAGAAATGAATAAGTCAACTAAACTATCTCTGCTTTAGGTTGTTTCATGAAAGAAAACGTGACGTGATTTTTCTTATAATGCACATTTATTTTTATTTGATCTCTTGCTCTGTAAAACTCGGATTGATCCAACCTTACCAATTTAGTAAAAAGAAATACAATTGATGTGTCACTAAGAAAGGAGTAATGGAGTAATACTGAAGGGCCTTAGAATGTGCAAAGCTAATGATGAAGAGACCAGCTGTCTGTAGGCATGATTTATGCTCTTCCTTTGCCCATTAAATGGTACTTATTTTCTGACTGACAATAATTTGTGGACTGTAGGTTGTTGAGATCAACTCTTTGGAACTGGAGCTTCACAGTCTGCTATCTGACCAGTTGGACACACTGTTGGCTCAGAGAAGAAATGCAGTCAAAGAGCAGGCTGACTCTTTGCAGCAGCTCAGCTGTAAGTTTGTGCATTTGAGTTTGCTTGTATTTGCGCATGCATTTTAGATGAACTTTTAAAATTGCCCTTGTGTTTTAGAAGTGGTTTATAAGTGGTTATTCTGGATACAAGTTAGAGACTAGATTGGTTACTTGACAGCCACTGTTTTACTTATTTACTTTGTATCCCAGGAGGAATAGTCTACAGAGACTTTCTGGTGTGGACACACAAAGTAATAAATCTTTTCTTCAAGTTTACAGCGAAAAAGCCCTGGTACTGGAAAATAAAATTATCTCTGAGATGTAAGATTAAATTTAGTGGACTTTTTATTCCCCCTTTTTAGATAGCTCAGATGAGCAGAGTGGATCTTCAGCTAATGGAACAGAAACTCAAAGGTGAGTGTAATAAAATATATATTTTTTGGTCTCCTACTCTTATTTATTCTCCTATTTATATGTTAAGTATATTCTGAAACAAGATGCCTAAATTGTAAGAGTCCACGGTGACAGAATTTTGTGTATACGTTGCACATGTTGCAGTGTGGCAGGCACAGCTGCTGAAGCTGAGGAAGACTGCGATATCCCTGAAGACCTACAACCTTTACCAGAAGCGGAAGAGCAACTGCAGAAGAAGATGGGTAAAGAGGAATTAATTCTTTTCAGCTCACTCCTGTTGAAACGAAAGCCTCAATGTTTTATTTAGAACAGAAATTATCTTGCTGTTTCACATTTTATGGTACAAATTTCAGCAAATCCTGAGTAGGAGAAAACGGAAAAACTCTTGTTAGGTCCAGGATGAATCAAGTGATCTGCTTGATGCTTTGGTCTCATTCTCTTTTCTTCCACCTCTGATCTCTCTCCAGCTGACATCCTGTCGAGGTCACAAGCAGTGTTCTCTGACGTCCAGGACGATTTCTGCAACGTTAAAAATATTCTGTCTCGCTTTGAAGAGTGGAGAAGTTCTTTCTCCGACTCTTACCACAATGCTTATATCTCTCTGTGTCTGCCCAAGTTGTTGAACCCCATCATTAGACATCAGCTCCTGGCCTGGAACCCACTAAAGGTGAAGGATACATGCACACACAGAGGGTTGGTTATATATGTTCCCACAACTGTCATTACACAGTGTATGGCATTACGTGTTTTATGAAATCCATGTTTGTGTCTCAGGATGCCAGTGGGGACTTTGAAAACCTCCCATGGTTCACAGCAGTGGAGACGTTTTGTCATGGACACGGTCATGAGGAGCTTGAGCGCACAGACAGACAGACACTGTCGAGTATCATAGAAAAGACTGTCTTACCCAAAATAACTGGTAATAAACACACACTTGATTTGCCATGATCCCTGTTCACCCAGAGTTAACCAGTCAGTCATCAGAAGCATCATACTCACACAACATACTGTGTCTTTTTCCTTTGCTGCTTAGCATTTGTGGAGTTGGTGTGGGATCCCATGTCCCACCAACAGTCGGCCTGTCTCTCTGACGTCTGTCACAGACTGAGGGAGGACTACTCCATCTTTGAGGGAGAGCAGAGTAAACCAGTTAAGGTGAGACCAACATTTTCACACAAGTTTAATGTACATTAGTCAACACAAATGACTAGCCTACGCTGGTATTTTAAAAGCACCTATCTCTGCAGTTGATTTAAAAATGCCCAATAACGGACAAAGACAAAGAATGAGTGATATGAAAAACAATGTTAACTCTAAATACATGTTAAATTACAATACAATAGTCAGAATGTCAGATACACTGTCGGTGTGTGTTTGTGTCCTGTGCAGGCATTCGTAGAGACTGTGGTCAGGAGACTGAGGAGCTGTGTAGATGAAGATGTCTTCATCCCTCTGTACCCCAAAAAGTCAGTTTCTCTTTTTTATTATCTAAATAATTAACAATGACAAAGCAGATTTGACTTCTCCCCTGTGTTATGCAAAATAATTTCACATGTTCATCTGTGTTTATGACGAAGGCTTTCCCTCGTTTCCTGTCTCAGCAAACTGTATAGATGCAAATTCGTAATGTCTCTGCTCAGTCATAGAAAACTGTGCTCAGTAATCTACTTTGATGTGTTTTAACTTTTTTTTAGATCTAGTAAATAATAATAGTATTTAATTTATTATTCATACTGTTTGTTTTCCTTTCCAGATTCCTAGATGACAGGTTGTCTCCTCAGAGTCGCTTCAGGAAACAGCAGCTCTGGATGGCCATAAAAGTACTGCCCTTTATCAAATGTCAAAAAATACTTCGCATCTTATATTGTCTCTTCAAGATGTATTTCCAAGTCAGGAGCTCGATTCTGCCAAGCTATTTACCTGAGTTGTTTTGTTTTTACGTTAGCTCCTAGGTAACATGGGGAAAATGGATTTACTGCTTCCTGAGAGCGTACTGATGGAACTGATGTTGGATAAACTGCTGAACCGATACCTGATGACCGCTCTGTGCAGTCAGACTTCATGTAGCAATTCTGTCCTAACATGCAAAAAGGTATTTTGATTGCCCATTTTTAATGTGGAGTGTGTCCATGCACCAGTGTTTGGTGTAACAATGATCTTACTGTTGATAGTCACTGTCTCATTCACTTCCTCTTTCATTCTATTCTGCCTTTTAATCTTGCACTACTCTCTTTCTCTCTCTCCCTCTCTGTGTTTCCAGATAGCAGACAGTCTTCCCATTTCTTGGTTCAAAGGAGAGAACATTTTGCCTCAGCTGCGTAACATGGAAAACCACCTCGTTCAGAAAGTTCATACCATCTGCAAACAACAGCCTCCTGAAAATCCAAACACAAAGTAATTATAAACAGCACATTTTCATAAGAAAGATTTTTGAAATGCTGCAAGGTTAACCTGGGAGGAGATAATTGTTTGACTTTTTCTTCTTTTGTTGGTTTGTTCTTTGTTGATTATGCAAAAACACAAATGGAGGGGCATTGCGTGGGTCTAGGGAAGCACCAATTAATTTTTGGTGTTGATCTGGTGAAACAGCCAGATGCAACTTTACAACACTCCTTAAATTAGAATTTATGTTTTGGCCAAGTTACTATCAGAGTAACTCAAAATAATTCCTTTATTTTATTGCTGTTTAAGTAAAAACTCTTATTTTTGATGGTTTTATTGATGTTTGTAATTACTTGATGATGCACCAGCAGTTGTACAGATTCCTTCTTCATGTGACATCTACAGCATCCCAGGTTTCCAAATGGCAAAACATGACAGATTCTTCTAGGTTATTTAGTGGTTATCTTTACATTCATGCACTTTTCGTGACGGGTTTGTTTCCCTGTCTTTTGCAGGTCTGCTGTGGTTGAAGTGCTGCAGGTTCTGAGTAGGATCAGGTGCAATGACTCTATCATGGCCATAGCAGGGAAATACCACTATGAAGACGTCATCTACTCCCACCAGCTGCTGAACAACCAGTCTGATTGAGCATCATGTATATGGATACAAATAGTGCAAACTGTGATAAACCAGGGAAATTCTATGAAAATCATGGATATAATTATTCTCCTTTCCATACTTTTTATTCAGAAATGAAAATTTTGCAGTCTGTTTTGTACAGGGGATAACTGTATTTTTATGAATAAATATTTGCATTGTTAATATATCTAGAGTTTTGTTTATAATACATTCACTGTCATGTTCTTTATGCAGTCAATTTTAAGCCACATTCAGTATGGCAAGTACCTGGATGTATGAGTTGATATAGACTTGGAAACAAATCCCATTAAAACATCTTAAAACCCATCACTGTAACTTGAAAGCAGGAGATCTGTATTCTGAGTAGAAGAAGCATCTGTTAAAGAGTTTTACAGTCCAAAGTCCCCAGGGCAGCAACCTGACCTGGCTCACATGAATCCTCTAGTTGGATTTAAATGTCTAAAAGCGACAAATTCATTTTACTATGGGATGCAAATCATCAGTGAACTCCATGTTGATGATTTTCCAGCTTGTGCTCTTGTTCGCCTCCATACTCACCATTTGTAAACCAGCAAAGACAACATTGTATTGGGATGCAACACATGATTCTGCCCTGTTCTGGACTGGGACACGTCAACATTATGAAAGTGTGCACATGTGGTAACAAACCTCTGCTAGAAACATGAACAAAACAATCAAAAAGAAACCACACCCAGCCAGAGCACTCTGTGCCACCTCATACTTGAGGGGTGTGAACTTGTGAAAGGAATGGCAGCAGACTGTTGTTCATTAAATGGGTTCACTATCATTGTCCCAGGTCTGACTTTAAGGTGGTAGTTTAAACATTTGCCTGATGATAATCACAGATTTTGAAAGGACCTTAAGGTACTTCACTGTGAAAATCTAATGACACACAGAGGCTTGGTGTGTTGACAACTTCTGTTTTCAAAATCTCGTGGCAGCACCCTGTGTTATTCCACAGACATCAGATACTGTTATTAAATTATCTCACGGATACACGGAGTAACACAAAAGCTTGATTTAACTGATGACAGTTTTAGTGGAAAATTGTGTTGGAACAGAAAGAAATTGTGA
>OMNW01014308.1:38798-75911 GCA_900303245.1 Selene dorsalis
AGAAAGAAATTGTGACAGACAAGTTTCCTTTTCTTTAATTATTTCATTAAATTAATTATTTTCATTTCTTCAGATATTAATGACTAATTTATATCCATAATGTAATTTATTTATATATAAAACAATTTTGTCTCACAACAAATCAATGACTAATAAAAACACTACAGACAGGGGCACTGACACACCATCAATGTAAAGGTATGTCCAGCAACTATTGCCAAAAATATATATATTTTCTGTTTAATTCCTGTATTTATTCCAATAAATTAAAAATTGACAGAAGAGCAATTCAACATTAATTTTTTTTTTCTTTTATTATAGTACTGAATTTGAGAGAAATGGCAGCAAGGGCCATGGGCTGGACTTGAACTCAGGATGCTGTGGTCCTATATGAGAACTATGTGAGAGAGACTCAAGACATTTTCTATTAGCAGAGTTGGCTTTATTTATGAGGTTCATACAAAGCAAAACACACCAAAACAAAAACCCAGAACTTCACCTGTCACATGCACATAAAGCTCAAATGTGAAAAACAAGTCTCTATTGAGATCAACATTATCACTTTGTGAGTGAACCTATACTGGTCCATATGATAGACAAACATTCAAAAACATTTTTTTTAACTTGACACACTTGTTAACTAACCAGCAGAGAGGATCTGTTGAGTGTCATGGATTAACTCATGCTGCTTTGTGCACAAACAACTGGATGCATTTTCTGACAAGGCTCAAAAGCAACCATTTGGATAGGTAAGCCGCTGCAACATTCAGCTACAACAAAACAAGACATCGAAAGAAAATAGGATGATTTAGTGATAGTCCAACTACTATCTGTCAAAAACCAAGCAATCAGGATTTTTAACTAACACGCCAAGCCAGGAAAGACAAGCATGTACGTGCACACACAGCAGGTTTCTAATTCTCTATTGACAGCTTCACTCCAGTAAACAACACATGTACGACTACCATGTTAGTGCTACTTAAGGATCAATGTCCTTGGACACATAAAGCAACTGTATGTTACATGGACAGCACACAAGATTGTAGCTTGCTTTTCTGACACTGTTAAAGTTGCCAGTTGTTTTTTTTTTTTTCATAGAATATTTTAATGCAGTCCACTACATGGGTAGCACTGATTTCAAGCTACGTTTACAATCTTTTACCCTGCCACATAATATATTATTTGGGATCATTATGGTTGTTACTATGAAGCTGTCAGCCTGCTACACTGTTGAACAACATGAGATTTTTAACCCAGTTGTTGTGGATGCAGTTTTATACGAGAATTATAGATATTAGAAATGTTGTTCGGAGACAGGAAGGGAACCAAATACTGCCAAGAATCCTTCTTTCATTCGTAATGATAATGTCATTGGAGATCAGACCTGTTCTTTTTCCTGCCCTGGGATATGGTGCCACAGTTGTCCTATTTGTCTTACAAGCAGAGTTAATAGTGTATTCAAACCAAAAGGAGACTGGAAAGTTTCTGACTAAATGAAGGATAAGTGCCAAAGGTACCAAAAATGGTGTTTGAACTTAATATGAGGTTGTACTCCATCTTGAGTCCAAGCACTTGTGATTGAATAGCTCTCTTCTCAAGCTGGAAACTTCCCAGTTGTTGTTATTGATATTAGTAAGTGCTAAGAAAAACCTGGAGTACGGCATCAGCGAGGGGACAGGCTTTAGATGACAGAGAACTGGATGCCGTGTTTGTTGAGACGGTCGACCAGTGTGGTTTTCGCAAAAGCGGCCCCTGGAGTGTACACCCCTCCCCTGGAAACAAAGGATAAAAACGAGCTGAGTTCATACAAATATCAATTTCAACCCCAAGTCTCCTGGAATTAATGAATGTTAACTCATTGTAACAATTGAAATAAATACAATAAAAACACACTGCATATTAGCAATGTATACTAGTAGCTACATTTGACCATCGTTTTCTGCTTTTGGCATGAACACCCAATTCTCGGGTGGTTTTTAACAGATTATCAAATTTGTTGCGTTCTGTTGTTGAATTTGAGTGTAAAGTTATTTCTAGGGAGTGAATGTGATTACTCACTTCTTGGGCAAGGCTGTGGGTTCATTGAGGATTGTTAGAGCAGCCTGTACCATGGCAATGGGTGTGGCTACATATCCACACTCTGAAAAAAACAGAATAGATTGGACAAATCAGACAAAGTGTGAAAAAGGCCAGACTGGACAACTGGCCTTCAATGAAGCTGTACAGGAACAAAGCAAGTGAAGGTGTCACACAAGTAACATGGATAATATTTATCCTACTCAGCTGTTTAAAAATGTTAAAAATGTTGAACTACACAATGATTTACCTGGCCCCTGAACCAGTGTGCGGATCTTGGTGTTAGGTTTTCCCTGTGAGGGGTCCTCACCCTCTGAGTATCCTTCTCCATAGAAGGCAAACTGGAAAGATGAGGCTTCCATCTGATAGACACATGACACAGATCAGAACGGAGCTGCTTCTCATTAACATGCTGAAATATTTGAACCAAGAACTGGTGCTGTGTAATGTCTACACCCTTAATTTTCCTGCATGAGATTTTACCTGCTTTCTAGTTGGTCCAGCTTTAGAGAAGAGTCCAAACGAGAAGAGCTCTGGGTGCTGAGAGGGTGGGTACAATAAGACAGGCATGAACAAACCAAAATATTTCCCAGCACACAGTATGTATACTCTGACTTTTGATTGGTAGACTACTCAGTTACAGCCAGTTGTGAAATGTAAATTGCATTATGTCATTGTATTCTTCACCTTGATGAGCAGGTTGCGTCCAAAACTGAACTTGACCAAGAACCAGAACATCATGCCGGCAAACATCAGCTTGATAATGTTGCCAATGCCTCCTATTCCTGCATATGCTCCATACTGAACCTGGAGGTGACAACAAAAAGATGATTTAATGCCACAAAAACATAACAGAAGTAGTAATGTATATGCTGTTGTTGTCATCTTAATCTGAAAAGAAGATGTGAAGAGAGAAAAGGCAGGAAAAAGAAGACTGACTGGTGTAGCCTGGTGTTCCTCAGCCACGAATCGCTGAGTTCTCTTCACAACAGAGGGATCAGAGCCCATGAACGGCATTGTGTACTGCTGGATCTCGTTACTGAAGAACAGTGTTCCCCTGCAAATGCACAGACATACGCAGAAAAATGTGCTGAGAAAATGCTAAAATGTCCATATGTGGTAAGAGGATTCTGGTCTATCAGGTTACCTAGAATTTATTACCAAACAGTTAAACCATCAGGACAGTAATATTTTTTGTTATCATTTTATCAAACATATATTGGAGCAGCATGTATCATCTCATCAGTAACTGGAAATTGTAATTTAGATACAGTATGTTCAAGGCTATTTATAAACAGTCACAATTACATAGTTTGTCCACCAGAGGGTTCTCAACCATTTATTTTTTTAACTTTAAAGGTCCTGCTCAATACATAAGGGCCAAAAAATACTGAAGAATCCTAACATAGAATATTAATTATCCTTTTATTGGTAATGAAACAATGAGTGTCTTTTTACTAAAAGACACGGATATTTGACTCTTTCTACAAAGATCAAGATACTTCTCAGTGAAAAATTATGCAAAATGAAAGAAAACCTTTGTAATGACATGTTGCTTCCAGAAGTCTTTGAAATGTGCAGATTAACTCATTTTACTTGCCTACAGTTTATCATGAATTTGGCATGGTGGCTTTGTTAATGCTTTTCAGGAGTGAAAGTGAAGAATTTGATGTCTTCTGAAAAGGCAAAAAGGGATTTCTAATCTACTTACCTGCGTTTGAGCTTAGCGCCAGCAGTGGGGAGAGGTTTGTGATTAAACTTCCTCCTCAGACTCTGGAGCTTGTGGCTGTCAGAAAAACCGTAGATGGCGGACTGCCACGTGCCATCATGGATACATCCGCCCTGACGGAGTAACACACATACAAGATGTATTCGACAGAAGCAGAAAAATATATAATGCACATAAATATAAGAGAAAAGGGAGAAAGTAGGTGATAAAGAATCAACTGTGTGGACATTTAGGAAATGCTGTTACATACTTCAGGTCCAGAGCTGACAGTCAGGAAGCTCTCCACTGCAGTCAGTGTTCCTGTGGATGAACACACACACATTTTAGCACAGGCTAATACAGCAAAGTATAATTTAATCAAAATGACAGATATTGTCACAGAATATATGTCTCTGTCTGTATACTGAGTGTGTACGTGGGCGTGTCAACGTGTGCCTACCTTTGAACTGGTCTCTGGTGTAGAGGACGCCGATGTCTGCAGGTATAGAGTCGAATCCACAGCTCCCAATGATGTACACACCTTTGTCAGCTGCCAGACTGTTGTAGTTGAACTGCATGCCCTCCAGAAACTATACAGCCAAATGAAAACACAAACTACTCTTAGACATATCATAACACTTCAGTACTGAAGAAACATTAATATTGCTATCTTAGACAAGTTCTTTCATGATGTAATGAGAATGATGGCATTTTCATGTCTTTAAGAACCCGAAGAAGACGACATGATCTGAGTCCACATAAATCTAAACTTAGGCCATCAGACTGCTCACTTTGTTTCAGTGAGACAAGTAGCATTACACACATGGGCACCTGACACTGGGAAAACCGCTGTCATGCAGCCAAGTGAGAGATAATTTTGTCTAACAGGCCACAGCATGAAAGTCAGCACGTCTCCCATTTAATCCAAACACAAACAACGGCCTAGCCCAACGTTCGGACATCTGGGGCCTCTTCTGAATCTAACCCTCAACTGAGTTGTTGATCCCTGAGATCTGGGTCCACAACAGCTGATCAGACTTAGTTCAGTCAACCTTGAGTATGTTCACTTTAGGCTAAAAAAAAAAAAAGTGTAGTCATCATCAATGAAGCTTCGATACCAGGATTCAGCAGGGCAACAGGCACATAAAGATAAAAGCCTCAATTTTAATCCAGTAGAGCTACAAATATTGAGTGCTATTACTGCAGATTTATCTTTTGTAAGCAGTGATCACTGTCTGTGTCATCCTGATGATGACTGACAGGTCATAAACGAGTGACCTTGGGTAACAAACTAGTATTTGTCTACACAGTTGGGATTTTAATTTTCTTTTGTCGTGAACCTCTGCAAATTTACATGCTCCTGTAAGTGCTCTGACATCAACTGTATGAGTGAAATGAGTTCCTTCAGGTTCAAATGGATGAGTCCGAATTAAAGTGATCTCAGTTTCTGGAAGCATCTGAAAGCATTTAGGTAGGATTTAGGTCAAAGCAAACGACAGAACAAGGACAAACAAGTACACATGCATACATTAAAATACAGAAATACAGTGCTATACATGCCTGAGGCTCTCCACAGATGTCAATATGGTGGGCTCCATTCTCCACACAGGCTTTGACCACCGGCTCACCATAGAATCTGTACTATAGATAGTGAGAGACACAAAAATGAATTCATATCCTGTCTCATTTCACCCGACAGCCTTTATGAGTGTTTTATTTACTCAGTTCCCATCTTGCTCCACATAGAAACCACAAGGTTAACGGACCAGCAATGAGACATGACTCTTCGCTGTTCTTCCTCATATGAACATGGTGAGAGTGCTTGATGATGTGCTGTGTTGCAGCAAATCTAATTTAACTTGTTAACTCTGCTGTCATGTCTATTATACAAGTAAGTAACATCACTCATATGATTCTTCTAAGTTAATTATCAGTTTGTGGTATTTCAAAGTAATCTTAGGTTGTGTGGCGATATATCAGTTCAGACATAAATGACATAATTTCTGTGCTAAAGGTTTAATTACTGTTCTGGGGATTTTGTTTGACTACTGTAATTCTCTTTCTCCCTGCACTCATTTCCTGTCTAGACTGTCAACTGCCAGATAAAAGCAACCTACTATATTGTTGTTGTTAAAGGCTAATTAAAGTTATGCTACACAAACATACTTGCAGTGAAACTAATTAACTAACTCTCTAACTCTCTAACTAATGCTCCTGGTTTCCTTTCTTTACAACAGTGTGAGATGAGTAGTTGACACAATGTGTCCCCTGCCTCAGTTTTAACTTAGCTGGCATAATGCTGCTGTGTGCGATTATAGTGGCAACTGTAGTGGAGGAATTTGGTTTGAAACAAGAACCTAAATGATGCACAGGAGGTGAAGCAGTGGAGCTGGAAGCCTCCTCTCCATTCTGACTTCAACACAATATGACTTATTGTGCGCTGCAAGTCAGTGGCCTTCATTGTGTGTTGAAGGCGACTTTGTGTGTGTGTGTGTGTGTGTAAGTGAGAGGGAGAGAGAGAGAGAGAGAGAGAGAGAGACAGAGACAGAGACAGAGAAAGACAAAGACGGAGACAGAGAGTGAGAGAAAGCTGGTGATAATTTGAGCTACACTGCTGCCAAACACGACAGTCTTGTGAGACAATGTGAGCAAAAACCAATTAGTGTCATGAGAGGAAGGTTCTAAGTCTAAAATAAATGCTGGCACATAGGTTCTCATGGAACCATCTACTTACAGGCCCCACACAGTTGAGAACAATCACAGCCTGTTTGCACATGGCTGCTAGGGAGTCTGGTTCCCCAACATCTGCCACAATGATGTCCACCTCTGTCCTCAACTCTGGTTTACCTGCACACATAAGGACATGGAAACACACTTTGTAAGGGCAGGTGCTACGGTTTATTATTTACCATTGTTAACCATGCAATTCAGAGACAGCAGTATTCATTATTTAAAGTATTCATGGTGCTGAAGTGGCTGCATTTAAATCAAGCATGTGACAGTTAACTCAGTAGTATTATCTATTGTGCCACTATTAATACACTATTACTACCCAGCCAAGGATGGAAAGAAGTTAACTCGCTATCAGCTGCTCTGCCTTCTCACCATAAAAGATGTTTCCAAAAGCAAAATGTAGCTGAATAATTCAGGAAATAGACTACAGCTGACCTTAAAAGTGGAGGACTACAAGTCAAAGACAACAGACTAATCTTCCCCTTTGTAAATATATGGTAGAAATAAAGTAGGATGTGAAATGTCATCGGAGAGAATTGTGACAAAATTGTGGCTCAGGCCTTTAACAGCACTGCATGAAAGTATATAAGAGAAAAAAAACATATAGAAACACAGATAACAGATGTTTGATTAAATGTTCTGAATAAGGTGTCTGCACCTTCAACTTTACATATGCTTTAACTGTGCGATGTACTGAAAGTGGACTAAAAAGCAACTTCCAAAAACAATAGAAGCAGTTGGACTAGCTGCCTTGTTAGGCTGTGTGTGTGTGTTTGTGTGTCTTCCGTCATGGACAGAGTGGGTATGTTCCATCAGCTGTTGTACACTCCCTGAAGAGCAAGCCGTGGGGGTGTGTGAGAACAAAATGACTGTTTAATCCTCTGGAAACCTACATTACAATCATGACAGCAGAATAGCTCCCTGGTTTTGATCTGTGATAGACTTTTCCATGTTTAGGATGTTGCATGGATACAAATCATCATCCTGGAAAATAACTGTCACGGGGTAGAGTAAAAAGTTGTTACATACATCATGTGTTATTTGCATTGAGGTGAATGACATCTCTGTTTGTCACATCTGAAATCATACAATTGATCATTAATAAATTAGTTGAGGAACAGAAAGTCAATAGCTAGGTATTATCATAATTTATTGAAGTGGTTAGGGGGGAGAATGACTGGGTCAATAATATTAACAATGAACACTCAATTACACAGTTATTACTGCTGAAACAAAGCCGATCATCTGAAAATTTACTGGCCTATGGTCTGAGTGATTAATCATCAATAAACCACTAGCTCAGAGTTAATTTCTGTTTATTAACGTAAAACATTTAAACTGAACGGTTAACTTTCTATTGCAACCTGGCCTTCACTTTGGAGCTTGGTCAGAGTTTAGGGTCAAAGTCATGTCATCATGTCATCATAATCAGCGGGTCAATCTTGGATAGATTTGTCATCTTGAGTTAAGCAACTTCCCTTTGCAAGCAAGTAATCTTGGAAAATCCGTTTAACAGATACACAACCCTGAACTCATGATTGTCTGCCAAACAAATGAATTAAAAAGCTGCCCCTGCTTGCAACGCGCACGTATACGGGGATTGTTCAGGTACGTACTGAGGACTCCGGCGGCCTGCTCCACAACTTTTTCCAGCTTCTGCTTGCTCCTGCCCGCCACGGCCCACTTCAGGTTCCCCTTCGGACCTTCGGACACAGTCCGCGCCACCTCCTCCACCACAAACTGCCCCGTGAAGCCAGAGGCTCCGAAGACAACCAGGTGGTACGGCCTGTTGGAGGATGTTTCTACATGCGCCATTGTGACAGGAGACAGGCTGGTGTGGCTCACCTCTCTGCTGGACTCGGTCTGACTGACTGGCGGGGGAGGAGGACCACACCGGTTTTAACGACTGTGCCTTCTTACTTCCCTAGCAACAGTATGCTAATATGCTAAAAGGTATTAACAGCAGTTGTAGATTTTAGCTACTAAAACAATTACTTTTAATTGATGTTCATTGTGTGAAATGTTTATTTACTGTGCAACGTGTGTCTTTATGGTAATCCACGCCCTGTTTCCAAATTTGGTTTAATATTTTTTTTTATCATTCGGCTATCAGCACAACTTCCTCGATTTTTTTGATTGGTCCTCGCAAGTGTCGCCTGTCAATGACGACATCACGCAAGCGCCACTAACACCACGAGAGTAGAGTTGCAAAAACAAGCGCTGAGGGTCAGGATGATCGGGGCTCAATGTCATCGAGCCTTTCCAGCCACCAGACCGCCGACAGCCTCTTTATAATCACTTCTGGCGTAAGATTTGGATATATAAGATATTCTGCGCATAGGTATGTATGCGTTTCCTCTTGTGAATTTATATTAAATGTAATTCGAGAGCCGTAGCGTTGAGTGGCGTTAGCACATGGCTAGCCAGTGATATTATCACAGGTCCCTTCAAACTGTTCACCACTTTAATGTGACATCAAGAACTGTTATTTGTCCCCTCCTTGGTATAACCCCTAAATCTTAGATCTCACCGGATAAAGAGCAGTGAACACCTCTCCAGTGAAGCAGACACGGTTAAAATTAAATGTCCCTCAGAAGAAGTTTGCCCACGTGCAAACAGAGCGGTCTGTTCTCCCTGTGGCATACCGATGTCACAGAGGCTTTTGTTGACAGTGTTAATCCAGTCATCATAAGATATCAGCTGTCGATTTTTTTGTACTTTACCCGTCTTACGTGGCCTTTAAATCGGCCTTGTAAACAGTTGGAAACGTGCCAGAAAAGTGCGAGTACAGAAAGTACTGGTCGCTGTAGTTACCAAATGTGTTGTAAAACGTTGTTTTCAAAAATGATAGCGCTTGTGTAGAAGTAAAAAGAATGTGTCTTACATGTAACGTTCAATTTGCCAAAGCTGATTGTTGCTCAGCTCAACATCCCATAAACCCTTTCCTCTCTCTCCTCTCTAGGCAGTGACTTCTTTAAGGGGGCCTTAAACCCCCCCCCCCCTTCCCCTCTAAAGTTACAACATCCCCTGGTCCACCATGTCCACCCAGGTTTGTAGAGTACTGCAGCTTGTGTTGCACTCTGCCTGCTGTCAGTCCATCAGAAGTAGGTCCTGTGTACGCAAGGCAGTGTTGGCTCCTGTGGGTCCCTCTGGCCTTTGTGTTCCTGGAGCTCCTGTGCTTCATAGAAGGGCTTACAGCTTAGACTCTCTCTCCTCGGGTCCTGGTCGGCCCACATCTGGTCCAAGTTCTCAGCAGCCCCGTGCAGAGAGGACCTCCCCCTCTGCAGCACTCACTCACAGACACCTGTCTGCTGTGGCTGTACAGGTAGGTTTTGCATGGAACTAATGAATAATTCTGCTTCTGTCCTTTTCTCCTTTACTTATTTACTGGTTAGTGCTGTCTGTCTCAGAAAAGTGGTATTTATGTGTTGTGTTTTCACGTATGTTATCAAAAAGCTCCTATAGATCAATGTTTGACAATAAAAGATGAAAAGAAATCCAGATGGACTCGAAGAATGAAAACAATCCCCCTCCCTTTTTCCTTGTTTCTAGTATCAGTTTGTTTCAGTTAACAATGCATGCACTGGTAGAGAGCTTGAGTTTATGCAGTGAGCTATTGAAATAAAATTGGGAATGATGACAATAGTATTCAGTACAGTGTGAGATGTTTTTTTCCACGTATTGATTGTTTTCAAACTCTATATGCAACTATGTCTTCTCCAGAGTCAGTGTCGTCCACTGTGTCAGTATGACTTCCTGGACCTTGGGGAGGTAGAGGAGAATGTACGTCGCGCTCAGGCCTGTAAAAAAATCAGACACTTCCTAGTAGACCCAGACCTAGCTAAACTGGTAACACAGCATCTCGGGCCTGTGGATTCTAAAACTGTCATCTTCGAATGTAACCCAGGTATGTATTTATACAGTGTTTACATCAGTGAAACATGCAAATGGGCTTGATGTATGGATTTTTCTTTTTTTTTTTTCTCCTTATTTTCTTTTTTCTTTTTTGCGAGTGCATTTGGTGTTCAACTATGATTTTAACATCACAAACTAAACATTTTTTGTCTGGGGTGCTGTGGGAAAAAAAGTGTTTTTATGAGTTTGTGTACAGTGTATTAGTCTTGATAAGCTGTGTTTTTGTGTGTCTCTCTAAGGTCCTGGGGTGTTGACCAGGACACTGCTAAATGCTGGAGCTCAGAGAGTTGTGGCCCTTGAAGGGGACAAGTCCTTCCTAGCTGATCTACAGGTACCACAAACAAGAATTGAACAACTTTCTGTATCCTTACACTTTTATTGTATATTATGTTAAAGAGACAGTTTGGGTTATTTGATAGGTTTGTGTGACTGGTGAGCTCCAGGTTTGGAGTGGAGGGAAGTGTTTACACCTCAGCTTTTTACCAGCACCCCTGGCTGCTGTTTTAAATTAGAGTGCACTGATCTGAATCTACTGCAAGTACAGTAATACACTGATTATAGGCGAGTGATTCACACAGCCCCACGCCAAAGAACCTAAACTAAAACCATATCCCAGTTCTAATCCAAATCATTCAATATCAGGTTGCGTTTCTTTGATTCAATAAATGATCTTTTCATGTTCTAGGAGTTGGAGGGTCGTCTTGATGGTCAACTGGAGGTGGTTCACTGTGACTACTTTAAACTAGATCCCATTGGCAGTGGAAACCTGAAGCCCCCTGTCATGTTCACTGACAAACTGTTCACTGATTTGGGAATATCGGAGGCTAGCTGGACTGATGGTGAGGAAAAAAACATGTTCACAAACAAACAGTACAGCAGACCTACGATACTGAGGTGTTGCTGTTTCACTCTATCATGTACACACTGTAATTGTATAGCTCTAAACTAATTCCACCTCTTTCATACAGTAAATATCATCAGTACAATCAACAATGGTTTAGAAATTATTACATCACATTGCATTAGTGTAATGGTTTGGCATGTAGCTTTTCCACAATAACACACTTAAATGAATGTTCACACTAGATTGTATATTCTGTCCCTGTGGTATGGTTTGGTTTGGTGACATATTCCTCCGTATGTGTGTCTCTCTAGACATCCCTGTGAAGGTGGTGGGCATCCTACCCCAGCGTAATGAGCGTAGCATGCTGCTGAAGATGGTTTACGCTTTGTTTGAACGGTTGTCTGTCTTCAGATATGGAAGGATAGAGCTCAACCTTTTCATCAGCGAGAAGGAATATCTGGTAAAAGAATGAGAGCCTCTTATTTCTAGAAATGAAGGAGTAGTATCAGTTAGTCTCGTAATCAATGTAACCTGGAGGAGGATGCAGATGGTTACATCTGTCCTCTCACATTTTGCCAGCTCTACACCTAATAACTAGCTGTGCTGACAAGCATGGTATATTAAAGAAATCCATAGCATGATGTTTTCTTTGATCCTTGAATAAAATATCTTTTTCTCTCTAAGAAACTGGTATCACGTCCAGGTCAGATGATGAACTACAGAGCCTTCAGTGTCCTCTGGCAGATGGCCTGTGATATTGACCTACTGCACAAGGTACAGTATTTTAAATAAGGACACGCTTCATTGCTTCATTCTGTTTACTAGTTCCTCAAAGCTAATGCATGGAATTGTACCACTAAAAAAAACTATGCCCTTTCAACATAAATTAATAAGATAAAGAGAAATAAATCTTCTAGTTGTCAACCTCCTTTCCTCTGTCTTTGCAGGAGCCCTGGGAGTCATTTGTGATGTCTTCAAGACAGAGTGTAAATAGTAGTAAAAGTAAGGTAAGGAAGAGAACAGACTCAATAATAACTATGTGAACTTCATTGACGTAGCACATTTAATACAATGTCTGTCCTCCACATCTGCCTGCTTTCAGCTTCCCAATGACCACCTGTGCTTGGTGCGTCTGCGTCCACGGGCTGATCTGTTTTCTGCAGGCCTGACTCCCTCTAATGCTTCAACTCTGCTGATGATGGTCAAACAGTGTCTGGCAAAGAGGAAGGTCAAGCTCATCGACCGGCTCAAGTAAATAACGCACATGGTCTTGTTGCATCAAACAGCTTTCCTCAGTGGAAGGCTTACAGACACACCAAGTGTGTCTACACTGTAGTGTAGGCTGATCCAGTTGACACATGTTCTGAGTTTGTTTTCCTTTTGCTTATTATCCCTCCTTGTGTGTGTGTTTTTTTCTCTTCTTTTTAGTCTCTGGTCACCAGATAGTGGCAGTAAGCTGTTATCTGAAATGGATATGCCAGAGGACATTCTGACAGGACACGTATATCCAGAGGAGTATCTCCGTCTGTTCCAGTTGATGGACAAGAGTCAGGAGTTCACACAGAGCTGGCTTTATGAGGAGATCCTGGAGAACACACAGAGAGAAGGTTGGGGCTAAAGTCAAGAAAATTAGGTCACATGTAAAGCTTTATTGAATTTAAACAAAGTACATAAGTACATAAACACACATGTATAATATAATGGTAGTGTTATACAAAGAATAATATATGGTGTAATGCAAAATGGGACATTAAAAAACACATACAATTGTAATAATTGTTTATGAAATGGACACATTGTGACTGCATACATATTTTTGTTACTGAAATGATGAAAATGTTGTGACTACACTGTACTTAAAGACAACTGAGAACCAGGATCCCCATGAGTTTAGATTTGAAACAAAAACTGAGGCAGGAATGGTTTATTTTGTGCCCTCACAAGATACTGTATGTAATCCACTTATCATCAACTGATTGTTAGTACACAAAGAATGAATGAACATGATACTAGCTTCTCATAGGGGACTGAAAAATCCTGATGGATGCAACCGATCAGAAATCATACTACTTCAGTTCAGAAATGGCCTACATGAGCTTTGCTTATGCAGTATACTGTGTTTCACACAACTGAATTCTGCATGGTTATTATACTCCCTAACTGACGCCTTGAAGGGAGTATTGGTGCAGAAAGTGCACAGCAAGAAGGATTTAATGTGTTATGTTTTTCTCAGTATAGCCTCATGTGTTGTAAATGTTTGTATATTATCTGTGAGCTCATACTCATACATGCTTGTGTACATGTCTCAAATGCCTTGCTTTAAGCAATGTATAGGCTGTGTGTCTCATAAATTTCAAATGATTAAATCTGAATTTTGATAATATAGTGTGGGGGAAAACTGATTTGGGGACTGTTTTAGCATGTTGTACTGCCATTGCTCTTACTTGGGCGAGTCTTGGGTTTTAGCCAGAACCAACTTTGCTTCTGTGGTTGCAAACAGTGATTTAGTGGATTGAAATGACTCAGCCATTTGAGTATTTAACTTATCTATTTTCATATCATACATGCCAAACAGTAATAATTACATTTGTACAAAATATAGCTTTTGGAATAAATTATTTTACATTAAAAACACCAAGTAGTTGACTCTTAATAACGGGATGGGTTTTGATACACGGTGACCTTAAGTTTCTAATATCTAAATTTATCTGATAGCTATTTTCAAAGAACTTTAAATAGCAGCACTGTGGAGTGAAAATAGGTCAGTGAAGAGGAGGAAAGGCACTGGATTTGAGCTGGTGACGGTAGTTATTGAGAAATGCTGGTCGAGTAAAATCCACGCACTAACCGTGAGGTGACGGAAGATGGCGACAGTGCACCTGGTGTCTGTCGGTGGGGTTTGCAGCAGCAGCAGCAGCAGGCCTGATGACAGCGGTAGCAACGACCCCTGTCTGTCTGTCGGTGACACATACAGTCACTAAAACAACATCCACAGCAAGGTGTCTGATGCCCGAGCTTTTACCGCTCATGCAACACTTTCAGCCGTAAGTATGGTTTTACTGTTGTATCTGGAAGGACTCAGAAAGGTCCAGTGATAGGAAAGCTGTCGCATTTACCTAAAGCTAACGTCGGCGAGTGTGTTTTTTTTAACGTTTTCTCCTCGGCACATTGCCCAGATGTTCCTCGGCTAGCTCACGTTAGCTAGCAAAGGTAACACTCTGTAACGTTCGCACTGCCGTTGTCGCCGCAGCCGTTTGACGGTTGAGTGTTGTTATCTAACTAACGTCGGTTTAACGTTAACTGTCCAGGTAGCAGCTCGACTCTGCCGGGACGTTTTATGAAGATTTGACGAAAACGGCGGAAGCTGGTCAAGTAGGGTAACGTTAAACCAGCGCTGTGCTTGAACCGTAGAGGTAGCGACCAAGCTAATCTTTCAAAAATGATTACAGTCAACGTGAGTTTGACTTATTAGCTTTATTATTGGACACTAAATGTAGCTTTGTTAACGAGACAACTGACGTTACCAAGCAATTAACGTCAGCGGAATCAGTGTCAGCTGGATTACAAGTAAATTGACAGCTGCAGTCACCTGGCTGTCATCCCGTGTTTTGACCTGGAGTCGATGACTTGCCAAGGTAATGTAATGTACAGACATAACACTGATCAAACTTTCTTCGTTACACATTGTGGTATAGAAGGAGACTGTCTGGCCTGTACTGATGTCCTCCTTACGGAATGACTAACATACTGCTGCACACATTTCTATGTCTTGTTTGCAAACTTGACAGATTTCTTTTGTGATTTTGGGTAATTTATAAATTGTCTGAAAGTAAATGTGGTCTGACCGTGTGTCTATCACTGCATATGTCAGTAGGTTTCATGTTGGTTTAAGACATGGCCCTGTCAGTCTCAGGTCTCAGCAGTGGCCTCTCAGAGGACAGGGTCTGTTTCTTCCACCTTTGTGTTTGTCCTTTTGGCTGAATTCCCTTCTTCGTTTGTCCCCTCTCTTGTGTTTCATTATTCATGCCCCCTCTGGAGGAGGGCACAGAGAAAAAGAGGAGACGATAGATGGCTGTATGGGTAGACGACAGGGTGGGAAAGGAAAATAAAAGTGTAGATTAAAATAGAAAACACTACAAATAAATATGCCGGAGAGGCGCAGTGACATCTGTGTAATCATGAGTTTGTTCTTGCATAAGCTTTAATGTCAAGGGTGTTTTTCATCATGTGGGACATTGTAACTTCCAGAGGGACATTCAACTTGGTATAATTAGACTCCAAAACAGCCTCTGATTCTGTATACTTGTTTGTAGTTAGATCTCAGAGCCACATTAATAACAAGGAAAGCAAATCTTGCTTTCCAGTGGGGTATAGCATTGAGAAGGTGTTGCAGTAAAACATATAGAGCTTATGCAACCTAAAAGCAAGATAGTAATGTATTCCCCTGCCCCCCCTTGGAGACTGTTGGCCTCGGGGCAGCTTTGTTAATGGACTCGTCTCCCAAGGCATTTCTCTGGAACACTTGTATGTTACTATATTCTATGAGTAAAACATCAATAATGGCTTTAGTAACAAAGTAGACACAAATAACCAAAATTTGTGTTATTGTCCTAACCTTTTTTCCTTTCTAAGTGTTTGGTCAGAGTCTCACACAGGGCCACACAGTGTTACAGGAAGAACAACTGGCACAGTGCTGCAGGAAAGTAGGACTGCCTTACTCCTCTGAGATAGCCTGTCATTAACTGGGTTGTGTTTGTTTGTGCAGGATTTAGATTTTACAAACTTGAGAACTTGTGGCTTCAAAATGTCACTTAAAGTTGAAAAAAAAGATTTTCTATGTTAAATTACTGTGGGCATTGGATATGGTACCAGAGTTTTTAAAGGGTAGTTCTTTGTGCCTTAGCTACCAGTGAGGGTATAATAACATGTATGACCGTTGAAACTGGAACATGATTTTGACTGCAGACTGGAATATTCCAATTGCACGTGTTTAATAACTGTAAGTGTTTGAAGTTAAAGTGTTACTGTTAAAAATAGATAGATCGAGAGGCCTAAAAACTGGTTGGAAGGAGTTTGCATGTGGTACAGATATTAGACAGAAAAGTTACAGCACTGGGTGTGGTCTTATTGGCAAGAAGTGCAGTTATTTATATTTACAACATGACAAAACTACCTTAAAAACCGGTCCATTTGTGTTCAGTTTGTTGCAGAGATGAATAAAGTGTATCAGTAAAATCAAAAAGCCTGTTATTGCACAATACTGACTTACAGTGCACACAGATTTACTCAGCTTTAACACCTGCATAATCTGTTGGAAACTGCTGCACACTACCCTGCAGTAAATCCTGTCTTTGAGAGTTTATTTTTCTCTGTCAGGTGGCTATAGTGTGTAGTGTTTGTGGTGCTGTATTTATCATTTGATCTGTTTAATGTATGAATGGTATGGGCAACATATGATTTATTAATGTCTGTAGTCTTTGCTGTGGTTGTCTCTCTTTGTTATTTTATTTTTTCTTTTCTACACTGGATTCACACTGCAGTCTCTATGTCAAAAATCCATCTTGTAAGTGTCTAACTCTTGTTGTCTCCATCAAAGTTTTCAGTTGTTATTCTGTAATAAGACAGGTTTGCATTGTAGGAGTTAGTAAAAGTCCTCTGAAGTCTTCCAAAAGTCTAATCACCGTGTACATGAATACACTTACTTCCATATGTGTCCAAATATTATAGTGCATTTCAAGGTGTTGGTTGGACTATAGCAACAGACATTCTGTCTATATCTCTGTAAGCCCTTGGCGTGGTTTTACAGCTTGGGAATGATGTTAAACTTGTTTCGTGTCTGTGTTTTGTCTCAGGCTTGAAGAAGGGCTTCTTAACAGGGAACACTGACCTTCAGGGCTGAGAGGTCAGACTTTGTGAGGGTGGAGCCTAATGGATCATGGTGGTGAGTGTTTAAATTTTTGTAAAGTAAAAGCTCAACGTGTTAAAGAACAGTAACCTCAAAACCACATTATAAACACTGACTGGATTTGAGTTAAAGTGAAAGTAAAGCTGTGGAGAATGAGAAAGTCACTTTTTCCCGGGGGTTTGGTTGCTTTGTCTCAAGTTACAGTTGACTGCTTCATCTGCAAATATAGGGTCTGGTGAAACGACACTCATACTCAGTGTGCTTTATTTCTTTCTTAGATCAGTATTGTATTAGTATTTTAACCAATTTGTTTTATTACCCTTTTTTTTTTTAACTCTCCAGGTCAGTTTGAGGGTGAAGGCAGAGTAATGTCACATGTTCCTGTTCGTGGGGTCGACCTTTGTGATAACCTCCCAAATCCTGAAACTCTCACTGCCCAAACTCGAAATCTCAATGAGACCAACTCAGGTCTTTCTCCTTCACAAGATGAAGAGGGGGGAGGGTGCAGGCTCATCCAAAAAACCCACCCCAACAACAATGGAAATGAGGAGGAAGAGGAGCAGGAGAAGAAGGGAGACACAGGACGAAGGAGAGAGGAGGATGAAGAGGAAGACATTGATGAGGTGATGAAAGAAGAAGAAGTGGAGGAATCAGAGGAATTAAGTGGTCTCGTACGCTGCCAGTCTCCAGACACTCCCATGACTGATTCTTCGTATTCAGAAACCGGTAAGAAACAAATGTTTATATATACTGAAAGAAAATTTGAAACAACACTATGTGAAGTTAAACACCAAACAAGCTAATCCTTAAATAGTTTGCCTGGATTGTGAGATTAAGCATCTTTTTTTTTCACAAATACTGACTAAATATTAATCCAGAAACTTAGTTTTCACTGATTCACTGTGGGGGTAACACTGCAGTCAGATTCTGGCTCAGTGGCTCTTGTAATGCTCTTTGTGTGTGTGTGTGTGTTTTTAAGTGATCAGCATTTTAGATTAGGGTCATGGCTGGCTCATGTATCTAATCACGTGACCGAAAAAGAAAATCTAGAGAGTGAAAGCGTATGGGATGGAAATGAGCAATGGACTAAAAGAATGGAGTAGACAACACAAAGACACATAACCCAAATATAGAAATATATAACACTAAATGAGTGTTTGCCGAAAACCAAACATAATCATCTTAAAGCTCACATTTGAAAAAAAAAAACAACAACAACTAATGTCTCACTGAAGATGTGGTTGTTTGTAACAGTGAGTCAGACAGTAATTCTGTTTAATTACCAACACCACCCTCTTTTCTTCCTGATTGGCAATAGTAATACAGTCATGTGAAAAAGACGGTTACTCTCACCTGGGGCTAAACTGATAAAGTCTGGGGCCTCTTCTGGCCTCTGGTAAATTGACACTAGGTGGCCTCTAAATGCAAATACCTTTTGTTCCTATTGTCTTTTGAACCATTTGTTATCCCGTTTGACCTCATGTAACCTCCAGCTGACCATCCACTTTTCCTCAACTGTTTAGTTGCCCCCCCCCCTGCCCTTCATTGTGGGTCAGTCTATTGCCTCAGATCCTCTCAGCAGGCTTAAACTTTACAGCTATTGACTAGAGCAAATTTTCTTCAACAGTGTTCACACTTTTGCTTTTGCAGACTTAAAACATTCTTAGCTCAGCATGTTTGTGAGTCATCCTGTTTCAACAGGTTTACTGTGCCCTTGTCATTCTCTGTCTCATCTCTTTTTTGTTTGTCACCATTTTCCCCTCTATAGGCAGTTTGTTGGAGACTCCTTATCCTTTCAGCCCTGGGACCAGTCCAGAGCCTACTTCGCCTGTCATTCCAGTGATCAGTTCAGAAACTCCCATCAGTCCAGCGGAGTTCAGTCAGAGTGATGTCAAAGTGGACTCTCATATGTCCAACACTGGATCAGCTGCCTTCACCACAGGGCCTATAGATTCTGCTACACTAACTGTAACCTCAGACTTAAGGTCCTCCGGCCCCACTGGACCCTCACGTATCACAGAAGCTACAGACAGGATAGCAAAAAATACTGACTCCACTACAGAACGTCTTACCTCATCTACAGAACCTGTCTCCAACAGTGGGCTCGCCAGTTCATGTACAGGACCTCTCACCTCGACTGCAGAGACAATTACAGGAACTGCTTGCACCACAAGGCTCAACACTTCAGTTGCTGTCACTCCCATGAGTGCAACAACAGGACCCCTCGCCTCTACCACAGGGCCTACGACAACTGGTACACAATCCACTTCCACCACAGGGCCTATAACTTCAAACTGGGAACACATCACTTCCATGCCAGTGCCCACTTCCTCCTCAGTCTCCACCTGTGACACTGGTCCTATTCCAAAACCTGCTCTGCAGGAGTCTCTTGAGCAGTTAGCGCAAAGAGGAGATGACACCCATCTTCCACATTACCTTCACCAGGTAACCACCCTGTCTTCTTTGTGGTATATGACAGAAACTTTGAGCTGTGTATCCCCACTTTTCTCTTTTTGGTTTCTATAAGTTGTTCCTTTGAGTGTTTTTCTTGTCTCTTTAAACACTTGAGCTCACAGTAGTTATTAAATCCCCATCATCCACTCAACCCCATAATCTGAGTGGCACTTTGTACCTTAAGGCATTGGGTGTCTTCAGTGCCTGTGCACACAAACACTCACATTAGTACACACATAGAGCAAGCCACATGCACAGTACATAAAATTCACACTCTGCGCTTTCTCTCTCACGCAGAGACCTACATGACTGAACATGTATTTTATAGGGTGTGCAAATATTTCTGTCAGTTGGATTTATAAATGGCGCACCTGAACTATGCTTACTTCCAGGCAAACAGGTGTGTGAGAGTTAAAGAGAAAGGGAGAGGTCAAGTATAAATGTTGTGTGACTTAATCATTAATTTTCAGGTAAATCAGTTATTTATTTCTCTTTTCACACCATGACACATGGCTGTATGTTCACACTTCACACAAATCTTTTTTGGAAATATTGTATATATTACTCCATTAAGGCAATGGTAGTATGCGGACTACAAAGGAGTTTTCTGTTGAAAGTAAACCAGTCACCATATTGGAGTTTCAACTTTTCCCCTTGACAGACGCTGCAGACTAGTATCACAATGAAAAAGAATGCGAGGAGTTGTGCACACTTACTTATACATACTTTTACACACACACGCACGCACACACACATACACACACACACACATACACACACCCACCCTGGCACATCTCAGTTGGAAGTCGCATTGAAGATTAATATCCCAGTAGTACCCTATATCTGGGCTTCATCCTCAACTACTCAGATTGTGATGACTATGTTCATGCATGCCACTATTTGTGCTTCTATGTTTATACCTGGAAGTGACTGACAAATTTAACTGATAGGTTTTTGTTCCAAAAGCACAGTTGAAACTTATTTGCTTTCCCCATTTAAATTCTGATTGTAAAAGTTCTTACACGACATTTATGGGCATGTCACCACAGTGACAATGGTGAATATGTTACACTTATATTATGCTCTCCTGTAAGTATATATTTCAAAACAACATTAAGAGCTAGGTAAAAAATGGAAATGAATTGTTGAATTTGTTTTTCCCCCGCAACAATTTCTGATATGTCTCAGTCTTCTGAGGTCTAGAAAAATTAAACAAAATGAGCACATGTAGTTTAATCAACTATTGAGTTCAAACTCACAGTCTTAGTTGTAATATTTTTTTGTGAAAAAAAAACAACCCTGAATCTTAAAATGGGACTTAACTTTCAGTGGATATGTGTGTCACATCTGTGATGTAACTGATGGGCAACAGAAAAACAAACTCTTCTTCCCAACTTTATCTGGACCATGTCAGCACAGCAGTTACCTCGAGAGGTTAAGACGTCACTCCACCCCTCACTTCATTAGCAATGCGAGAGCTTCATGTGCCCCCCACCCCACCCCTCTCTATGCCTCCCTCTCTGTCCCTCTCTCTCTCTCTCTCTCTCTCTCTCTCTCTCTGTCTCTCTGTCTGTCTGTCTCTCTCTCTTAAACAAACACACACTTCTCTTGTTCTGTGATCAGCTGAGCAGCATGACAGGGACTCTTGCTGAAGGAAGGTAGAGTGTCGACCGTGGTGTCTCATTTTTCTGTCCGTCTTTCTTTTCACTCTCATTTTCAAAAAGTCTCCTAAATGCATTGGACTTACCTAACTGTTGCATGATGTATCTGAGATTGTATAATGAGCTTTTTGTAGCTGTAGCAGTACAGTCACTGCATCACAGCTTTGTATTGTGTGGTTTTTAATGCTCTATATTGCTGTAATGTCTTCCTGTTTTCCAGTCTTTGGTCAGCTGATATCTTTATTTTACTGATCCTGTGTCCCTTTCAGGACCCACTGTATATGGGGAACTGTCTCAGTCTGGTTTTAAGCCCCTCTTTAGTCACAGATTTTGTGACATAACTGATGTGATAAAAATACACATTTTTGGGGTAGAGATGACATAAGGCAATTTTATTTGAATTTATAATCTCTCTGTCTGTTTACAGATTGCCGAGGCCTTTGTCCTTCAGGAAGACTGTATCCTTATCACCCTGTGTGTGTGTGTGTGTGTGAGAGAGAGAGAAAGAAAGCTCTTACTTTAATATGTGGAGAGAGTGTCATGCACTTAATTTTCTGTTCATTCACCTTGCTGCTTGTCCATACAAGTGCTTCTCTTTTCAGGATATCTACCATTAGTGTGTGTGTTTTTTTTAATCTGTATTATTCCACATAAAAAGAGAAAAGAATTCTGTTCGGTAGATTGAGGGAAAAAGAGTGGGAAAGAGGAGGAGAGTCAATTAGGGAAGAGATGCACAAGACAAGATACTCTCATTAAAAGGCACTCGAACACATACAGTCTCGAAAACACAGAAGGAGGAGGAGACAAGGATGCATGAACTGAAAGGGGAAAGGCAGCAGAGCAAGTATAAAAAAGACTGACATTTGACTGGTTTAATAACAGGGAAGAGAATAAGTGGGAGGGAAGAAATGGTAGGATTTAAAGAGGAAAAAAAAGGTAGCTTAGCTATGTGATACATGTATAGTGAGTTGGTTAGAAAGAGAGAGGGAGCAAGCATTGAGCCGTTTCAAAGAAGGATTGTGTTTTGGCTGCTCATATCCATAAACATGAGACATTGCATCCTGGAGCGCTCTCTCCCTCTGTCTCTTTTGGGCTCACTAGCTTTAATCCACTCCCCCTTATTTTGTCTCCCTTAGTCTGTCTATTTTTTCAGTCTCAACATTTTTATTATTGTTGAATTTTTCTTTGGGTTATTCATATGTGTATTCAATTCTTGTGAGCTTGATATCTCAGCAACACCTTGAGGGAATTTCTTCAGATTTGGCACAAATGTTCATTTGGACTGAAAGATTTGATTTGATTTAAGTGGGTAAAGCTCAAGATCATTGGGACCCATCAAAACAACTTTATCAGTTCAACAACTCAACATAAATCTTGTATGGGATAAAATTATGTTGACATTTTGTATCCCAAAGGTCAAAGGTTAACTAATGTGTAGTTTGTGCTTGCATGTATGTGTTTATTCATTTACATACTTCTTAACCAGTGATGTATAGACCAACGGGCATTATGCTGCATCCAACTAGAGAGACTCTATCACCAGAGAGTTTTGGACAACCTGAATAAACTACAGGAGCATTGGGGTAACACACGTCACATGCATCACAGCACGCTTTCACAAATGTAGTATATACTTTCTTTGTAACAAAACACTTACTGTAATATTCACAATATACATTTTATATGATAAGTATTTATATTTTTTCTTATACACTCTCTTTACCAGCTGGATTTAAACTAATAATCCAAGTAGAAACTATTCACTTGAATTTAGGGCTTACTTTACATATTACTGAATGTCATCCTTGTCATTGCCATCAAGTATCTTCTACTAAATAGTATGACTGGAGCCCTGTCTCTTCTGTTGGACTAGTTTAAGTGATCATATAATGCAAATCCCATCAACAAACATTTGGCTCTTAGAGGGCTCCTCGCAGTTATAGCCATGATCTTAACAGTCTGTGTCTCTCTGTGTCTCTCCATCTCTCTCAGAGACTAAGTGTAAAATGACCTCTGAAGACTCAGCAACTCAAAATCTGGATACTCTTAAACACATCTGCCGGACTCACAGTCGGTCAGTCTGCATGTGTGTGTGTCTGTCTGTACTTTTGCATGTACTTTCCCTTTTTGTGTTGTTTGTATTTATTGCTGCCACATACACTCACAAACCTGCAAATTCTGAAAGGTATTTAAAGGGATAGCTCAACATTTTGGCAAATTTGCTTATTGCAGGGGTTTTCAAAGTGTGAGATAGTGGCCCCCCCTGTAAGTAGCAAAGAAACAGCACCAAAATAAATAAATAAATAAAAAAATAAAAAAATAAATAAATTGGCCTTTCCTGTTGGATTTGTAAGATTTACAAGCTTGTTTCTCAGCATATATTAATTATCATGACAACATAACAAAGCACCGACAAATAAGCCTGATGTAAACATTGATATAGAACTCTGTAACACACTCATCACACAAACCAGCTCCATGTTCTCCCTGTGTGATGGCCTGGGTAGTAGACAGTCTGAGGACAGAGAGCTTTGAGGCTGAAGTTTATAATAATGAAATGCACCACTGTGACAGGTCTCTGTACGCCTTCACCACATGTCAGCTGTTCAGCTGTAATAGAGGAAAACTCGGCTCTTTTCAACTCTGCCGCAACGAGCTCCAGGTGTTTAAAAAAAAAAAAGCTCCGGTATAGTGACTGGGCTAAAATTTATGCGAGAGAAACGCGCTGTGCCACTGATCCTGCTGCATACCTGACGCTGTGCAGCACACCTGACGCTCAGCAGCACACCTGACACTGTGCAGCACACCTGACGCTGTGCAGCATACCTGACGCTCTTCTGTTTTTTAACCAGGATAGTTCCACAGCCAAAGTAGTGCTGCATTCAGCCGAGCCTGAGGCCAACATACAACACGTAACAGTGTGGTGTTGTTGCCCTCTCTTTTGACAGACAACTCCTTTCTCCCTTGTTTGCACGACACATAACATAATATTGCAATATAATTGCAAATGCAATTAATCATTCAGCCCTATGTGCACGTGACACTTCACTCATCTTTTGTTTGCAGTTTTTGTTTTTCATGTCGAGCCCCCCCCCTTAAAAACTCTGGCACCCCTCAGGGGAGGTGCACGACACAGTTTGAAAAATGCTGGCCTATTGCCATAATCCCTACAGTCATAGAAGTAGGTTCTTTACCTTGATGTGAGTACAGGTCCCCTGTCCCTCATCAAACTCATCAAATACATAATCCAACAACTCCAAAACCCTCTCATGGACAAGTTGTGACTTGCACATTCACCAAGCTATGAAATAATCATGTATAATTATGTGACATTACGACACATTAAGCAAAAACTCGGAACTACTTGCGCTTTGAAATCACTCCACCCATCAGCCATGTCTGGAATGTAGTTCCAGCTATGCATTTGCCTCAAAAACAACTCTGTCTCATGCACGAGAGTGTTTTGGAGTTGTTGGATTGTGTATTTGATGAGTTTTGAGGGACAGGGGACCTTGTACCGTTCACCTCCATTGTGTTCGCTGAGCAGCTCACGTCTCTGCCCTGCGGATCTCAAAACAACAGACACTGACAATTAAAGGTAATGAACCTACCCCTGTGACTATAGGAATTATGGCAATAGGCAAATTTGCCAAAATGTTGCACTATCCCTTTAAGTGAAAAGCAAAAGTATTTGCGAGATTCCTTTGTAATGTGCTTTGTATTGTTCTGTTGCAATCAAGTTGACTTAGAAATAGTTTGGGGGTATTCTAAACCAAACCAGTCCAGCATTTTGGGAAGCATGCTCTTTTCCTGTCTAAACCAGAGCGAGACAAACAACCAATATCATTTTTTATTACATACATGAAAGGCATAAAGAAATGAAAATGTGTTTAATGTGCAGCACAACAATCCAATATCTTAAACAGCAGTGTTAAAATAAAGTTTTTTCCTAACTGTTTAATCTTTCTGCTCATTGGATCACTGTGTAATATGTGTCTGTTGTCAGGTGTGTCCATACAAGTGAAGCATATTATTCAAATGAGGGCCATCTTGGCATTTTTCAATATTTAATACCTGCCAGAGACACAAACTTTCACATCATACACACCTGCACGTTCTTTATGATCCCAGACAGGTAGCAAGTCTGCATCACTGTGTATGTGTCTGTTTATATGACTGAGCATGCATATCTTTGTGTGTGGTGAGCACTGCAGTGATAGTTAAAACATATGGCCCTCTGCTGCCGGTGCACTTTCAGACACTTGAGCTATCACACTACTTGGGTTTCACCCTGCTTCTTACACACACACACACACATGCACATACATACACGTTGTAATAGCCAGAGAAATGTGTTGAGGCTAATTTTAGATTGGGAGAGTAGAGAACGGTCACCCATCTTTCATGTCTTCATTTACTAAAACCAAGAACAGACCTCTCACTCTGTCTCTCTTTCTCCCTTCTGTTCATAGACCAGGTGCAAGAGATGCTGTGGTAAGACATTCAGCTTTCATCTTTTAGTGTGTGTGTTTGCTTGTGAGACAGAGAAAGACTGTGCATGCATGTAGACATAAAATGAGGCAAAGTGACTGTAAGGCATTTCACTTATGTCATATTAACATGTTACATTAAAATATCTTTTTAAGTATCCATGTTGTATATGTAATGTCTAAATGACCACTTCTCATGTTCTCAAGTAATGTGTTACTTACACATTACTAAACCATATAGTGTAAATACATTTTGTAGTGTATCTCTACAGATATTCATTTCTGTGTATTTGTTTTTATGTATAGTGTGGACCTCTGGACTTTCTTGGGCCTACATTTAAAGAAGGTGGTTCACTGTCTTCATATTCATCAGGTAAGTGAGTGTGTAACAGAGTGGGTGTATTTACATTATCTCAGTGAGTGTGAGCACTGTTGGTGATTTTACATGTCGACTAGATTAACAATAACCCACAATTTTACTTTACTCACAATCGAACAAAACTAGGGCTATAATAAGATGAGGTTCACTCACTAACTTTGTCAGAGATTTCAGCTGAAAGGAGACAGAGGTTTCACAGTTGAAAGATTTGCAGAAATCTAATAACTGAACTTCAGGTCATAAATATCTGGTCAAAAACAATGGTGTGCTGATGTTAGCCATGAAGTAAGTCATGCAAATTTTAATCTTTGGGCATTTTGTGTGTGCTCAGTGATGGTTGTTGATCAGACATCAAGTTATGGATAATTCATGCTATGTTTGTTCCATACTGCGTGTTATGTGTGTGTCACTAACGGCAGCAGGTTTGGTTTTATGCCAATTGATGGTCCAAGGAGAGAGTGTTGCTTTCTTTTTCCAGTTGGTCGTTCTTCTAATAGGAAAATCTTACATGCTTCGTACTCATGTTTCAGTGGGTACATGGAAAATCAGATGGCAGCTCTCACTGCATTGTACTCTTAAGTAGCATAACTGTGAAAAGATGTATTTTTAAAGTTTAATCTCTGCTGAATATCATATTGGCCACTGTGTGTTTATATGTGAAAGACTTCTTCCTGCTTGTAGTAAGAAGATCACTGCCAGTGTGGAGCTTTTTTTATGATATGGGGGACATGAAGTAGGAAAGAAAAGCCTGTGTTGACTGATCACTTTTACCTTTGTCTTACATGCAGCTATTTTAATTTTGTTGTTTTTTCTGTATGTCCTTTTTATCATCTATCTCTATTTCTACCAAACCGACTCTCTTTCTCTACTCTGTTTTCTTTTTTCAGTGATAGAAGAGCAGAGAGCCGAAGACTCCTCCTGCTCCCACGACAGTGATCCAGTCATACCCTCCATTAATTTGGCTGATAGGTTGCATTCCCCTGAGACCTTAGAAAAGGCCAGGGATGACCCAGACAAGGAATTAGATGTGAGGGATGGTTTCCATGGATCTCAGGTGACTGACAAGCAGGCCAGCAAGAGAGAGGGAGGAGAGGCAGAGGGAGGGGTGGGACACACCATTTCAGCCATAGGAAATGGTCTGCACCCCTCTACAGCTGGAGAAATGGATCGGTCCAAGCCTGCAGAGCAGCAGGGAGGAGATTTAGGTCCAGCAGAGGAAAAGGAGGCAAAAGGGAAAGAAGAGGAGAGGGGCGTGGAGGAGGCGACAGAGGCGTTAGAGATGGAAGATGAGGGAGACGAAGAAGAGGAGGAGAACCCGCAGGACAGAGGCGCTGCTTTTTCTCAGAAAACTCTGCCAGTGGAGACTCTGGTCAGTGGGGCAGAGGTGGCATCAGGACAGCAACAGCATCAGGAAGCCCTAGCTGAGGAAGAACTACATGAGCAGACACAGGTATAAATCCAAACTTGTTGGCCACTTAAGATACAAAGAATTTAGTTTGGGAATTTCAAATGAAAATCTGTAAAATAGATTATGTTTAAAGTAATCTCAGTTACTTTATCTGTGAGGTCCTAATTTGTTTACTTCAAGATCACTCATCAGTTAAACTGTGTCACCACTACCAGGGTCAGTGTCATACTTATTTTTCTCTGTTGATGAGTTGCTCTAGGTTTCCTAATTCATGGTGGCTGTTTCAGCTCATGCTAACTGTAAACTTCCTGTATTTTTAGTCAGGAAACATTGCTGGAAATTGTTTAACTTCCTCTATTACAGACTACAAGACACTGGAGTGGACTAATAAATTGGATTATTGTCTTCACAACTGGATGTTGATATTTAAATTATAACCACATTCGACTGTCACTGCAGGAGCGCGCTGAAACCTGCCTGAACCAGGAGGCCTACCTTCCTCAGGAGGCTCAGCAGTATGAGCAGCATGAGGAAGAAGAGGAGGAGGAGTACGAAGTGGAACAAGCTGATATCTTTAGAGAAGCTGCCTCACTGGACGACATGGCTAAACGCATCACTGTAGAGGAGGTGAGCTGTTGTGCGAATAAGAAAGGCAAAGTCATGTCTCATGACTTTAATTTGTTTTATATTTTTTGCCACTTGGTGATTGATCTGCATGAATATTGATGTGTGGGTGTAGAGTCAAGATTATATACACAGATGTGTATTTAACCCGGCACAGTTTGTCACATTCTGTCTTCCTTTCAGCCTAAGCATGAATGTGATCACTCTTGAACTCATAAACACACTGGAAGAATCAGAAAAAGTTAATTTAAAGTTCATTTCAAACTGGCCAGTTGTCAGCCGTTGCCAGGTTTCTGTTTGTCTGAAACTGCCCGTCCAGGCCCTTTTATAATGGATGGCACAGTGCGCTGTTGAAGCAGATGTAATGATATTACCGAGCCATTACTGTGAATCTCAGACTATGGATTTGTTTTGCAGATATGGAAGGCAACAGGACATTTATCTCCTCTATACTGAGAGGATTAGACTAAGAGAAAAAGGAGAATAGAAAGTGTTGTGTCATCCACTTGCAATGTCAGCATTTAGCAGGCTTATTGTGTTGTTATTCTGATGTAACTGCTTCTAATATGGATGGATACCTGAATATGGTTTCATATCTGTGTCTAGTGTGGGGATAAAAATGTGTCTTTCTTTTTTTTTTCATTACTGTTGCCATCATACTTTTCTTATTTTCACAATTGAATCAAATCTTGAATGTGAAAGAAAAGAGCTGTAAAAGACATGAATGAAAGAGAAATTGCTGCAGAAAGGGGGCAGACAGAAAGAGCTGAAGTACAGTAACAACCAGAGAAGTGGCCTGCTTTTATCAAATACAGAATGTAGAGCAGCCAGGGAAATCTTCCCTCAGCCTGGTAGCTGTAGTACTTGGAATCAGGAGGCAGCAGGTGGATGACGACATTACAATGTGATGTAACAATAAACACAAGCATTGGGAAATGTCTGCCACCAATTGACCAAAGTTCATTTGTTATTGCATATTGCAATTTGTATTCTAGACTTTTACCAGCTGAAGGTGATCAAGATCAAATGTGCAGAATTTCTATCATCTATCACTGTAAGATAGTAGATTTATGGGAGGTGGCATTGATATTAAGGTTTAAAGTTCAGTACTCCTGATTGTGTGGTGACACCTGCTGGACATCGGGAGATCGTCCCTTGTCTGTGAAGATAAAAAGACAAAATTGCACATGTTGTAAATAGAAATGTCTGAATTTTCATGCACGTCTTTTTTCAGATGTCTCCTGCCTCTGGCTTGGTGTCCATATTGAAGAAGAGGAATGTGTGTGTGGACAAACTGAGCATGTCTCCCACGTCAGAGTCCCGGCCTGACAAACCCACTGCCAAAAGACGAGTCCGCTTCAAAGTTCCTGGCGATGACTACGAGCAGGGTGTGTGTGTGTTTTTACCGTCTACACTTCAGAGATACATGTTTCCCCATGTACACTGAACTTGTGAATCACCTCACTATAAACATACAGGGTGACACTGACATGATTAACTCACTTCTCCAGTACACACCATTAATCTACCCCTGTGTCCTTTCCCTCCGATTCTCTCTGTCTCTCTTTCTCTGTAGATGTTGGCGGTGGGGACTCCTGCCTGCTACTCTTCCTGCTTTGTCTGGTTACTGTAGTGATCAGTGTGGGTGGCACTGCCCTTTACTGTGCTCTGGGAGATGCCCACTCCTCAGTCTGTCAGGACTTCTCCAGGAATGCAGACTTCTACATGGGCCAGATACAACGTGGGTTATCTCATCTCCAACACTGGTTTGGCCCTGGGTCATAGCAGCAAACAGTTTGTCAGCATCGTGGAGCCCCAGGCCTTACTGTTCGTCACTGTAGGTTCCAGCAGTTCCTGCTACTTCTTTGGACAATGTTTTCCAAGGTAATGATGCCGGGCAACTGCTACAGTCCTTGCTGGCATGTGGAGTACGTGACCATTATCCAGCCTAACTGGCTAAATGATTATATCAGATACAGTTGATATTCATAAGCCTGCTGTACTGAACATTTTTCATGCTCAAGATAAAATTCCAGGTTACAACACTACTTTTAAAGAAAAAGCAGAGCAGAAGAGGAAGAACTGACCTACCCTCTTCTCAACCCTTTCCAGAATAAATAGGTAGTTAAATCTCAGCTAAATCAAATAAAACTGAATACAAACCTTCACTGACGCACACTGGACTCCAAGACTCAACTCAGTTAAAAATAAGATCAAGACAGTAACAGCAGCAATCCACACAAATTGAAAAAAAGATATGTATGATGTATAGTTTGTTAACTGGGGGTACAGAGATGCCCTCTCCACATGCACTGCACAACTGGGATGTGGCCCAATGGGCATTTTACAAACTGCTGCAACCACTGGTGTTGCTTTTATTGTTGAATTTTTTAAATCACTAATGACATTTTAAAATGAGCAAACCATTCTGTGGTCTTCTATTTGGATTGAATTCATTATGTCTTAATTATGTCTTAAAACGTTAAATGAATGTTTGAAGTTCATTGTTAAACTTTGCTTTGTGTCATCTGTGGGGCATTTATACAGTTTATTGTCAGATAAGAGATTGAAAGAGTTATTTTTGGTATTTATCAAAACTGAGCTGCTAACAGACAACAGGCCCATCAAATATGTCCCATGGGGGAAAGTTATACAATTTCTTTGCATGTAGCGATCGTGATGTTGAGTTATGTGTTGCATTTGCAATGAGCAGTTGCTGAAGAACTCTTTATCAGCTGTACAGCTGTACTTTCCCCCTTGAACACGTTTGATATGAGTGTGCTGTCGCTGCCCTTCTCTGTGTAACTACCAACAATGGATTTGCAGCAAGCTTACATGGCGGCCACTGGAGTGTAAAAATATCAGTTTATGACTTTCAATGAGCTAATTTTAGCTTTTTGTAGCATATGCAACATGTATAGGAACACACTGCACCTCTGTATATATTGTCAGAAGAATGTTTAACATGTTGCACATGAGAATGGTACAATTTTATTTTAATATATTGCAATATATCAATACATATTGTTCTGTTTGTCCTGGACTCAACACAGCTTTTGATCACATCACATGATTTGATCAGAAACATATATCCACAAACTTCTCTTCAGGTTTAGTGTGAAAGGTTCATGTCAGTGAACATTAGATCATTTGAACAGAAGCTACCCAAATCTTAAATATGTTGTGTTTCTGTAAGAAAAAAACAACTGATGGCTGAGATATACTAATGTTGGAAACACTAATTATTCGGTACACTTAATCAATACAGCCTTGATATTGATTTAAAATGTTGTGTCAGTCCAGCTTTGTCTGTCTTCCTGTGTTTTTGCTGTTTTGGGGGACTCTTGGCGCCATCCTTATCACTGTCAGTGTTTGCAATGTTTCTTTTTGGTTTTTTTTGGAAAACAGGTTTTAGCAACTCTGCAACCACTTGGTCTTTTTAAAGACTCATCTTGACATTCACGTTATTGTTAAACATGTTTAGTGTGTTTACATTTGCTGAAAATTGAGCCCTTGTAAGATATAGAAAAAGAATTTTTTAGAATTAATTTATTTGGGTGGAGAAGTGATTTGCCTGTGACACAGGAAAAATTTGGCCTGGAAAAAGGTCTACACTCAATCACACCAGTCTTCTAACCCTGACCTCTAAACATCTGAAAAGAGATTTTAGTCTTAGGGAGTCATTTGCCTGCTTAACTACACCTTGTGCCCAATTGGACATCCATATTTTTTTGTGTTTTTGCAAATGCCATAAAAGGTGCCCTAGAAAAACCACATATGTTAATTGTCGGCAAATAAATAAAGGAAAGATTCAAGTGTCCTACCTCTGTATTTTAACAGATTAGGATAAAGCAGTATTATCTTCTGGTGTGTAACTCAGAAACCTCAAAATTCATTTGAGATGACGTTTTCCCAGGACATAAGAAATAGTAGATTGAGTCTTGTTTTTATTTGCACATGTCCTCTGGCTGGTTCAGATGACTATCTTTCAGTAAACTTCTAATTTACTCTTTTAGATGATTTTAATTATTTATAACGCTAAGGATGTCAAGTCAGAGTGGTAAAGAAAGGACTCTTGTTTTCTGAGCTGGATTGTCATCATAGATCAGATTGTTTGGTCTCTTATATCACTATTGTTCTTAAATAGGCTTTGACAGAGAATTGGATTTGTTCTTTTATAACTGACTCCTGAATACTGTTGTCTGGCTCATCAATATCTGTGATTTATATCAATTTATTTTAACTCATTACATCTGTATGATGATTTGATCTGGCGAGTTTGTTGTTTGCTGTCAGTAATGTCATCTTCACACACGGTTCATGTCTCATCTGAAGGCATAGGATATGTTGTCATTTGTTTTTCCTTATTGTTTTTTAACAGAACATCAGAAATGAATGAATGGAAATGTTTTTTGTGTGTGAATCAGTACTGTGTACCATTGTTGTCAGCCTGATCAAAGGTATTTTATGAATTGTTTGCTGAATTCTTTTCACTTTATTCTTATTGATTGTTATAAGGAGATGAAAAATTTTCCCCTGTAATGTCTCCTGTTAAAGCCATTGAAAAAAGCTGTTTGTAAGCCTCCATTCTGTCTCACCTGCAACGGTATTGACATCTGTCCTGACACCTGTTTATCCTGTCTATAAAAACAGAAGATAATGGCCCAAACTTAGTATTAAGATATTTTGAGAGTTGTGTGAAAACGTGGTACACATGGTAATACATTTAGTTATATATGATAGCTGAGTAAAAGAAAAAAGCACCACATGTCTTTTGAAAAGCCCAGTTGGATTTGAGTGTCAGAGAAAACCTCCATCTGGTGTGTAACCACACTAAAAGCTCCATCCAAACCAGCACACGGAGGATATAATCAACAGACTAAAACTTACAGGGGCAAAGGTCACAATTTTTTTGTATGGTCATTACAGTAAACTTCCATGTATTGTTATTGTAGGACAGTCTGCTCTGAAGTTGCATGGTTTGCAAGTTTTCTGGAAAATAAACCTGCCTCCTGCTAGATTTTGGGTATCAAACCCACAACCGTCTTGCTGACACTTCACCCCAAGGGTAAGGAGTTGAGGGTCTAATAAAAAATGTAGGATGCTGTTTTTTGGTTCCTTGACCCATCAACATCTTAAATATTGATTTAAAAAAATGGATACAGAATCACAAATAAGTCACCTCTTAACAGTGGTTTCAATGGTAATTTACTCACATACAAAAAGTAACTTGACCATGGATTCCTGTAATCGATCCATGATTTTTACGCGCGCTGTCTTCGACGAGAGTCTGTACGTGTATGTGACGTCATGACGCAACGCGCGTTTATTGCGGATGTAAACAGTGCTCGGTTCACGTGGAGGGAAAACAGACTATGGCACCGAGGCTGGAGCGTTTTGTCAGTCCGGGAAAAGGTAATGGTCTGCGGGCTACAGTGAGGATGAGGAGAGGAGAGCTGGTGTACTCGGCCGAGCCGCTGGCGAGCTGTGTGTCCAACAAACTGTCCCGAGATGTCTGCCACTGCTGCTTCACCCGGTGAGTCGGTCAGCAGGCCTCCGGATCACAACCTCCCTGCTCTGGAGACAACTTACATATTAATATTGGGTGCAGGATGCTGCGAGGTTATGAGGTTTACAGCCACTGTAGTGAGTTAGGACGTGTTTCTGCCGAGCACCGTGAATAAGTAGATACAAGTAACACCGCACTCACGACGTTTGATATTTTCAGTCTCTGTTCCTCTCACTTTGTGGGTCTACTGTTGACAGTTAATTGCACTGAACGTGTTGGTTGTTTGTTTGTCTTAATTTGTTAACGACTCAACATGAATGGTAGTAGATGCAACTGTGTTCACCACTAGATGGCATCGTGGCTCTGTCATGGTTTCAGAGGAGGAAAGAGGACGAGTAGTGCAGGGAGAAGGACTTAAATGTTTGAAGCTGTAGAAAATACAACAGCAGCAGAAGTACAATCTGACAATAAAATCTCATAAACCAAAGTTTCACCTCACTCTGACTAGTCTCTTCTGCACAGATAGGCCTCTTGTGTAAAGTAGCCAGTGTATCAAGGATCCCAACTCCTCCTCAGGATTCAAACCATCATGAAGAGTCAGTTGTGCAAAACATCTGTGTAGATAAACATGTAGAAAACTGGACATAAGGTCAAAGCTGGCAAATTCATCTTGTGGCTGCTGGATTTGGGCACAAGGAAAAACACACACTTTCAGCAGTTTATGATGAGTTCTGCTTTATTTCCTGATTTTAAGGCTCTGTGTGTTTTATTATTTCTGCAAATATAACACAGACAGTTTATTCCTATTTTTCTTGGGCTGCATATTTCACTGTTTGCATTTCTCTGAGAGCTGTACAGCTATCCTGGAGCCATGTAATAATCCACCATATGCAGTGCACAGAGACGAGGGCCAACACATGGTTAATTTGGGGCCCAATGCATATGGGCCTTGAGGCCCTATAGTGCGCAGTTTGGCTGCCATGGCTGGGTGATATATTGTGTGGAAATAGAACTTTGTTGTGCTAATTTTGTCATGGCATTTTTACAATTTTACTGCAGTATCTCAGCCTTTATTAAGATGCTGTGGGCTTAATACAATTGTGCATGTTAAGTGACCAGAATAAGTAATAAGTTTAATATATAACTAAATTAATTCTATACAAAATTGTATACCAGTGATAAGGGATTTTATCACCCTCTTCTATTATGTAGATATTCTGACTGTGTGATAATTTGTTCTGTTTCATGTCATCCAGCTGGACGTTTGATGACATTGTGCTTTCTTTACTGTACTCACTTCATCAAGCTCTGCAGATGTATATGAATTTAATGAGACTGGTGAGAGATACTGTGCTGATTTTCCAGTGCAGGGAGAGTGAGGTGAATGAAGGGCAAATTACTATGGCAATACATAGTATGCATATTAGCCTTGTTAGAAAATGGAGAATGATTAATGAGATCAGTTGCAGAAACCCTCTGGGAAAATATAAAGACGTAGCACAGTCCAGTTTGGATTTACCCTTGAAAGTAAATGATATTGGTGTCCGATGAGTTGAGCAGCAGCGGCACAGACTCGATAAAGGATTGTCAGTTTACTACAGTAGTTAAGATATTGACAGCACAGTTTCTGATGGTCTGAGGACAGATCATGTTCTTTATATTTATACATGTGAATATACATGTTTTATTGTGGGTTGGTGCATATGCAGTGTGTTGGATTGTGTGCTGGAAAAAAAAATAAAAATAAGCAGACACAAACACACTTGTCACATTTGGTTAACAGCACAGCATCAGGATCTGTAAGGTCAGTCAGATCCATTCTAGCCATACTGGGACAGATCCCAGTACAGCTTCATTACATCATGTATCTGCTGCTGCATATTCCACTCTCAACTGTTCTGTTGGAGACTGTTGTGTGAATTTCGTCATTAAGATACTAGAATATGAGCTTAGTCATTTTGTCCGAGTGGAGAATAGCTAACAAAGGCCCTGCAGGGATGTAAATGTAGAGAGGTGCCCCGGCTCCTACAGGAAGTAACAGCAGAACAGAATTTTATTGTTTATTTTCTCCAATGTGAACGCATTCCTTTATTTACTTGTGGTATATTCCACATGTGAATAAATGCACATGATGCAAATGTATAATTCAGCAACACCATGGCTATCGATGCCAGTCCTTAATATTGAGGACCTGTGAAAGTATTTTGCATCTGCCCAAAATTTACTGTTGTCCACTTGACTTAAAAATTGATGTTACAACTTCACAATTAACTCCTAGCAGTCATAAACACTTTTATTGTGGTGACATATGGTTTGCAAAGGAAGCTTCTTATCACTTAACATGAAAACATTAATTATTCAAGTGACAAAGTGTTGTTTGGTCCTGTAAGCAATATTAAATGATGACCATGGCTAAGATTACATGCACACACACAGAGTCTTTGAACTCCCGGCTACAAGCCTTAACATTGTAACATGACATTTATTCAATATTTCAAAAAACATATTCACCGTCCTACATAGGAAGATGGAGTTATAACAACAGAAATCAATAATAAATTAGAGACTTTGTGCCTCCACTGAATTCCATTATTTTTCAAAGAGCTCAGGGCAAAGAGGTGTGCGTGTGCGTGTGTACTCCCATCATTGTGAGGACAAGTGTGAATTTTAAACCTTTGGAGTGAGGACCATTTTGTAAAGTGAGGACATGTAGGCCGGTCCTCACCATATTTTCACTGTAATGGCTTCTAGAGGCTGTTTTTATGATTTCTCCAAGTTTCAGAGTGGTCGTCAGAAAGATGACAATATGGGAAAAATGTGCGGAAAAATGTATTCTGTGTGTATTTCTTGGATACACACACTTTTTTGCTCTCTGCTGCCCCCTACTGTCAGTACAGTACTAAGTACAGTACTAACCACATAAAGGCCTGTTCAGTCATGGTACACTATATGTTAGAGGTGATCTTATCACAAGTGAACAGCTTTAAGCAGGTGTTCTTCTGTTTTCCTTACACTTTAAATGACCAACACACTCATTAAACATGCCGTTGACTCTAAGCCAGGCATCTCAAACCGATTCCACAAAGGGCCGTGTGGCTGCAGGTTTTTGTTCCAACCAGTCGAAGAGCACACAGTTTGACCAATCAACTGTCTGAAGACTGAGACCAGTTGATTAACTGAGTCATGTCTGGTGTGCTGCTGCTTGGTTGGAACAAAAACCTGCAGCCACACGGCCCTTTGTGGAATCGGTTTGAGATGCCTGCTATAAGCCACCTATCTACTGTCTTTATAATTTGCTCTCCTTACCTGGCCTCTCTGTCAGATAAGGCTCATATGTAAGATGCATGTTAAAAGAAAGCACAGCTCCACTATCAGCAGCTACAGGGCAGGGATCATGTGTACAGCAC
>OMNW01014309.1:8870-36699 GCA_900303245.1 Selene dorsalis
GGGGGGGGGGGTTGTTGGTTTTCTGCGTCTGTGTCGTTTATAACGAGGGTGGAGTGATCTAACGCAGTCACATGAGTCGGTATCAGTAAAGTTGTTGACGTGTTTCAGTCAAACAGGCGTGATGCAGAGATATGATATGTGAATGTAAACCTGGGTGTTGTAGTCCCCCCCCTCCTCCCTCCCGTCATCCCCTCCCTGCAGAAATAATCCCTCGACCTCGACTGACTCCTCTTGTTAAAGATGCATACATGTCTGAATAAAATATGTCACAACTCCCATCATGCACCTCTTTGAACTGGACTGTGTAGCCGCGGGTGGAACAGCTGCACCAGGTGAGCTGTGCTCTGCAGCAGGAGGCCTGTATGAAGGGAGCGCACCTCACAGCAACAAGTGTCCACAAAGTTGTAATGACAGAAAATCAGACGTCAGCGCTGCAAGAAAACAGGTCGTGACTTCTGTCGGGTTGGTTTAAAGGCTCTCATGTTGTCGTCTGTATTGTGCATCCGGGAGTTCAGTGAACACATCCAGCCACAGAGGAATGCACAGACTCCTGACATAGCCCGCTCTACTTTCTTTCCACCTATCCTCAGGCTATTACATTCAGCCAAGACTCAAGTGAGTGTGTGTTTCACAATAAAGGTGTTCATCGGCCTGTAACACTTGTAGGGTGTTATTACCATGGTGTGGATTTAACTGTGCTTTGGTGGATTTATGTTTTTTTTGTTTTGGTTCACGTTTGAGGGGAAGAATGCGTGTGACATATCTTTCCTGTCTTTTAATGAAAGCTTCTGAAACTGTATCACTGTTTAGTGTAGGATTTCCCTTGGCCAATTAACGCCCCCCCCCTCATCCTTCATCCTTCCGCATCCATGATCACACAGCGTGTTCATAACTTGCTGTTATCTGTGTCCTCTCGTTCTGCTTTGAAGAGTACCGCAGGGAAGAAAATTGCAATACGGGGGCCCACTTCCTCTGCGTCTCCCCCAGTGAAGTGAATCTGCCGGTGCTCTCTGTGAAGTGTAGTACAGAGCTTCTCTCCGAGTTAATAGGACTGATAGCGGCGTCCATCTGACACAAGATCAATGGGCCATCATGGTCCTGTCCCCAGAGGGATGGAGTCACTGTCCACAGACTGCAACCCAAGAAGGGGAGCACATGGCTGTGGTAATGAGACTCTATATAAAGCCTATAGGGAGAAACAGGCTGTAAAAAGACTCACTGGTCTGCAGAATATCTGAGCTCAGGTCTGTTTTATTGGGATGTATCTTTAGCATTAACCGACTGTGAACTGGACCTGCTGCCAGCTGTAGGTTCATATTTGGTGAACAGCTGTTATATGTTCCCTTTAAGTGTAGTTGCTGCAACGATGAGCTCTTGTTATTCTGAACCTTATGAGACAGAAAATGTGTCTTGTGAACCGTGTCAGGTGTGGTGTGTTTAATTGTCCCGTTTCATCCATGTCCTCTCTATCAACCCGAGCTTGTAATCTGCAGAGACACCAATTCTCACTAAAGACAGTCTTCCTGCACTCAGACCTGGCTGTGCACCTACTCTGTGATTCTGCTGAGACGCATACAGTCCTGATGGTGTACGTCCCTGTATTTGTGCTGGTTTTACAGTCTTGTCTGTTTCCTCTCTGTTGTCTGGTTTCTTTTTTTTCTTTTTTTTTGTGGCCTCAGATTTGTCTCACTGCACCACAGGGCCGTTTGTCACAGCTTTTCTCATTCCTGGTGCGAGCTGGAGTGTGAATATTTGAAAAATGCAAGAGCTGGGCATATAAACCAGTCGTGACACGCACACGTACATGTTTCATGTTTACAAGTAGCTGTTCTTTTGCATGCATTAGTCAGACAGAGTCAAGGATAAAAATCAAGACAGAAGGTTTCCACTCCCAGATGCAATTAAATGAGTGCAATAAAGTTTTATTATTATTATTATTATTTTTAAACGTCTTAAGATACAGGCTATGATCCAATTAGCCTGAATTTAGCAGTGTATCATGGCTCGGCTGAAGCAGTTTAAAAAATGTATTTTGAACTTAGGGGGTTGTTCCTAAGCAATTAGTAGACCAACCTATGGGGAAGGGCTACACCTGAAGAATATAGAAGATACCTGAGGCCAATTTGTACAGGGTATCCACCTCTCCACTCCCCCTTTTCTTTGAATCACCCATTTAAGAGAGGTTTTTTTTTCCTGAGAGGGCTTTTTTGTTCTCTGTTGTGGCAGGGAGGGGGGACTGGGCAGTCAGCTGGCCACCTATTGGCTCTTCCAGTCCCCTGACCCCACGGTATGCGTGGAATGTATTGCCCCTCTCTGCACAGTCACAACCTGCCAGGTTTCAGGTTGAGACAAGACAGAGGTGAGAATGATGACTGTGGTGGGCTATTGATGAATGTGTAATCTTAGCAAAAACTTAAACTCCTTCTGCTCCCTGTGCAACAGAGAGAACAATTCCTTGGTTTTACAGATGGGAGCTTCTGTGACCTGAGCCAAAGAATTAAATTCTTCTGACTGATGAATACTTAATCAGAGCTGAAGTGCCTTTGCTTTTCCAGCTCATCTCTGTCTGACTGCTGTGGCCCGGGGCCATGAAAGTCAGCCATTTAATTTGATGGGACCTTCCCCTTTCTGCTGTGAGGTGCACATTAGACTTGCTGTAAGGTTTATAGCCACAAACAGTCTGATGCACAGGTTGAATATGTACAAGAACACACTCTGTTTTTCCTTTAGAGTGACAGAGGTAAACATATATAAATCAGAGTGAATGTAATGCAGCAGATGAGGATGGTTTGCTGTACAGTCATCTACTAGTGTTAAACTTTAACTTCACTTTATTTGTTTAAAGATAGGAATTAGTGTTCCGGAACATGATAAAGGTGATGCACCATCCAAAACCTGTGATTCACTTATAAACACTCCCCTTCCTGTTGGCTGGAAGTGCAGCTGCAGAGACGTTGACTTCATGTCAGGTACAAAATTAACAGTGACTGTGATTTTGCAAAGCAGGAAGAAGTATGAATGTGTGTGTAGCCTGGTGTTACTGCACTATTGTGTATGGGGCTGTGAGTTCTTTAAAGCTGTTCAGCAAATAGGGCCTGATTTTTGGAGTGTAACTTCAAATGAATGACCTAATGCGTTATATTACATTACACAGCACAGGCTAATGTAAATGATGCAGGTGGGTATGTCCAACTTGGACAGCAGCCAACATTCCTTGTCATGTGAATACCAGTGGGCTTTGTCTCTGAAGTAGGTCCATCAGAGCAGCAGTGCTGTGCCACAGTGAAACATTTGCAGATAAGAATCCTGTGTTGTCCATTAGACCCTCATACATGTGTTATATGAGAGCTAGCTTCAGTGTCTGTGTGAAAGGGAAGCAGCATGAATTTCTTCAACATAACTACATTTGTTATTCCATATGCACTGAATTTGCTGAAAATATTTTAACTATTACAATCATTAATACTTTTTTTCTATTAAGATGAAAGAGGGTTTAAAACTATAATTTACCCAGGAGAATAATGGCTTATTAGCAAGAGACAAACTCCAATCACCATACACACCTTCCAGTGGGGTCTTTTTTTTCTTTTTTTTTCCACAACTTGACAACCCAAAGTCCATTTTATTACACCTAATACATGCTGTTACCCAACAGTAAAAACTCTAGCAATGAAAAACAGAAAAGTGTGTCAGACAGCAGACAGGCAGAAAATTCAGATCAGTGTTGTGAACAAAGGGTTTGTTGGGGTTTATTGAAGGTTTTAGGTCAAGGCTCTGCAAAAGTACAAAACCTGACTAAAGTTACATGCAAGTTTGTCCAGGGTGACTGGCCCTAATCTTTAAGCTATTTATTGCCTGTATCCAATCAGTTGGTAATGGCATGAATTGCATTTTATGTAGCAGCAGAATGAATGACAGCTTCTAATAACTTGTTGAAATGGATCCCAGCGGGACCTCGGGCCTCCTGCTAATCTCCACTGAGGAGATTCTCCATGGTGGGGCTTTCACTGGATATACCTGCAGAGAGGACTGTTTCTATCCTAACCAAAACCTAAGAGATCCCCCCTTTTTCCCCCTTGGTTGTACAAATGCCCTGAAACAGCATGTAAAGAAGAAGCTAGCTGCTGGGCTAATGAGGGCTACCTGTAGCTAGAAAAACTACATGCTTCAATTCTTTTGTCTCCTCGTGCCATTTATCATCATCAGGGGGAAATGATCCTCAAGTATTGGTTTACACTTCGCATAATGTGGAAGTCGGTTTTTGTCTGGATGTTAGCAATACAAAATCAGCTGAAAATAGTTGGAAATACCTGGTACCTCCTTATAATAAGACTACCATTATGAAGGATTGATACATTATTTGTAATAAGGTCATTGGCTGTAAACACTTTATACATTACAAAGTTTTCACACATTGCCGCAGGCTCACTATTTGGCAAGATCAAGTTAATACTTCCTTCATATTAAACTTGAGTTACCATCATTTATAACTGGAAGAAGGAGCTTTAAAGTAACTTGATATTAATAAATGATGTTGATTGACACGAATGTGGTCATTTATATGCCATAGTTTGATCTGTGAAAAATGTAACTTTTCACCATTAAGATTCTGATGGTGGTCAACTGATGCTAACTTTACAAATGAGTAATATGATCTAACAGACAGGTACAAATGCTGGATGGTGGAGAAGACAAAGAGATATGAGGCTTTACAGTGAAGATAAATATGGGATCACTATTTGGCAAGCAAAGGGCCACTGCTACTTCCCTTTTACCTATTGTGTTATAAAAGCATATAAATGATAAAGGGTTAAAAAGCTAATTAATCCATAAATTATAAACCACCAATAGATCCTTTAAAAAGGGCAGTCTTACTGTTAAGTGGTATCAAATGCCTTCTGAGTATCTTCTACAGTTCAATGATAAAAGTAGACTCTGCTTCACTGGTGTTTATCTGAGCTTTCCCAGGCCTCAGCAGGTAAAAACAGATGTTTCATACCTGCTCTGCTTTCATGTAAGCTGAGTAATATCCGAGTGAAGACTTGGCCTCACTCTGACACGCTATAGCAGCAGTGGTTCAGTTCTGTTGTAGCTGTGAGGCAGTCCACCTGTAAAACCCTACTCCCCCTTCCCTCCCCCCTCCTTCCTGCCCTTTATGCACCGCAGGGTCAAGACGTTAATGGAAACACTGTTACCGATACTGTGAGTCTCCTGTGAATTCCTCTATAGCCCCGTTGATGTAAATTTGTGTGTGTGGGGTCACTGACAAACATGCATCCAAGCACAGTCCAGCTGTGTGTGTGTGTGTCTGTTGCTGTGGTAGGGCATATATTTGTGTGTGTTTCTCCCTGTCGGCTTGGTAGACAGTGTGTGTGTGTGTGTGTGCGCGCGTGGGGGAGCAAGACTGACATCATTCATCCGGTGACAGCAGACACTGGGTGGCCATAGTTAGCAGACCTACCTCCAGTCCAGACATGAGCCAACATGGCATTGTCCTTGTCAGCTTTTACTCGTCACTAATGAAAAGTGAGTTAGCTTATTATCAGGGGATGACTGGCCATGTTTAATTTGTCACGCTGGGTCTAAATGAGTTTGCTCTCTTGTTACTGTTTCATCCAAGGCAGATGGTGGCTTTTAAAAGCGGATGTTTGCCCAGCTGAGTTACCCAGGTAGACCTGTGTTCATGTGTCTCTTTAGAACACAGATATTTCATTTGGTTCATCCCTATTCAACTATTCTGCTCCACTTCCTCTTTCAATCAGCAGCAGTATATTAACTGCATTTCATTTCTGTTATGGTTTTTGACTCACAAGGAAATCATCAGAATGATGGCATTTCATTCCTCTTGTTACACTTTCTATGAAAATCTGACATTATCATCAACTTCGACTTGACAAAAACAAACATTTTAAGGCTTTTAGAAACGATAAAGAAGCTGGAATAAAGCACTCATCTACTGACTGCATCCTACCAGGTGGCATGCTGTTTGTAATATTACATTTTATCCACAACCTGCCTCAGCGGTGTGTATAGGCGTACCCATAAACCAACACCAACACCTTTCACCCTGTGCATGTTTGCTCAGTTAGTTTACTCACTGTGACGGTTATGGTGAATGATTTGTCCTGATACAACAGGTTCACTATTGGTCTATTATCCCAGGTAGGGGCATTAGGCTTTGATGTAGATCATGCTGTGTGCTGATGGTTGTGACATTTACGTTTTTTGATTGGATGTTGTTGATCGGGATGTGTGATAGTTTCATGTTATTGTTTATTGATTTCCATTTGATATAATATACTGGTCATACGATCTTATCCTTCAAATAACTGTCCAAATGAATCATTCTGAGAAAGCCTGAAGTACATTTAAGTTGGATCACAACTGCATAGTTTGATTATTTAATGTGACTTTCCCATGTTTAATGCATTCAGACAAATATGAAATCCCTAAGCTGCTGTGAAGTCAGGTCTGAGTGACCGACACTTTCCTACCTGCAACAGGTGGATACTGTCAGGGCAGTGTTTGCCCAGAGACGACTCATCTGTGAGCCATGTTCTGTACACCATGCAGGCACATACTGGAGTTTGTGTATTAACAACAAGGCGTGCTCACTGTGAATAGTGTGATAGACGTGCACGTAGTCCACCCCACCTACTGCTTTGTGAAAGTGCTTCCTGGAATTGCAAAGAACTGGATTTATCAGAGTGCTGCTGAATTATGATGAAACCACACAGGGAGCGCAGCAGTCACAGGCAGAAAAACTCTCTCTCTCACACACACACATTCATCATATATGACTTTATGCCCTCCAACCATCAGTACACTAATTGTGGACCACACCATATCGCACTGTGTCTACAGCAACCTCCTCCTCTCATCTTTCAGTAAAGTCATTACACCATTACAAGAGCATAAAGAGATGGCTGCCCTGGTCTCCTCCTGTTCTCATGTTTAATTCAATCTTCAAATTGAGTTGCTCCATTCAATATCATCTCCATTTATTTATTTAGTGGGTCTAAATGGCAATGTTTCCCCAGGATCAAAATGAGTTGCCTTCAGTGCAACAGCTTTATATCACTGAAGACACAGTGTAGGTGAGTGTGTTTGTATGTGTGTGTTAGAGGATTATTAGCAGTTGTGTGTACTTGTTTTGGACCATTTTTGTCCTTATATTGTTTGTTTCACAACAAGCAGATACCACTTTTTTTTCAACAGTGACACCAGTAAAATAAGGTGAAGTCTAAGTTCTCTCTCTCACTGTCTCTGTCTCTTACTTATGAATACTTAAAACAGATTGTGTGTATGATATGATGGCCTTCCTTTTTTACAACTCTGGGAAGCTGTTTAAAGGCAACATGTGGGCTAAATATGTATGTTATCAAAATGTCAACATGCACTGAAGTTCCTGATTTAAATCTTTCATTTAGCAGAAGTGGCATTCTGCAAAATGAGAAATGTGAGAAATTTTTGTTTTCCCCAAAAAGACATAGGCATAGACATAGTAGTTAAATCTCGTCTCCTCATTACATCACTGAAACTCCTCAAATCTGTCCATCCCCACTAAACGTCTCTCTGTACCCCTATACAACAAAACACTGTTACCAACGGCAACAGCTACAAGCGTCTACTCGTTTTCAGTGAGTCTGAAAACGGCAGCCTGAAGCATGATTTTTTTGCATTGCAGACGTGGTAGACCTGTGGTTTCCTTCATCATGCATAGAAACAGGAACTTTACCTGATCAGATAGCGGTGTTGTGTAGCTGTGTGCCTAATGCTCCACACAGTACAGTAGATACAGTAAATCTGGTAGAAAGACAGAAAAGTGCACCTGCTTTAATAAGCTTGCCTGCTTTAATACAGAGTCATTTGACCAACGGGACTGACTAACCTGATGCCACATGTTGGATAGGCTGTATATTATTCCTAGAGGTAAAGGAGTGGCACTGCTGATGTGAAACACGGGCCCTGAGGTTATCTTATATGTTATTGAAGAGTTTGTCCTGAGGGCCACGGCCGCACCCTGTGACGAACAGGCTGCCCTGAGCTGTATCTGGACAGATGATCAATCACCTGCACCAGGCTGACTTACTACTGACTGCATGCATGCACTCCATAAAAACACACATGTACATGAATGCACGCTTATTACAATTACAAAAGCATCAGCTCTTGCTCTTACTCGCGTTTCCTTTTTACCCATTGTCTCTCACTTTCGCATGTAGAAATATTTATTGTTTAAGGGAAGGGCCAGCAGGGTGAAAAGTTGATTGCACATTATACATCATGTGTAATCACAGTCATGTTCTGACTGGACCAAGATGAAGACGAATGAGACTGAATGACTCCACATTATGGTTTATAAATGTTACTGACTAGCCCTGAGCGTTGTCTCTTCTTGTTGGTCTTACAAAAGTCTATGAGACAGAGAGAAAATGTCATAGAAAGTTTTAGTCATCTTTCATTTAGTTGCTTTGGTTTCATGATTCTCCACTGGGATTCAAAAATGATGGCTCAATTTTAATTCACCACTTTCTTGTTGTATATCGATGTCTTTTTACCAAAGTCACAAGACATATATAATGATCTCTCTTTTTCTTTGTGTGGGACAAAGAGTGATCACCATTTTTTTGTCCTCCTCCCTTGACACTCACTCCCTTTTTAATACCTCCTCCTGCTCTTGTGCTCTAGATGACTAGATGAGCTTACCTCTGTTTATTTATCTAAACACCAAAGATACGAGTGTGTGGCAGTTCAACCAGACTCCCATCTCCAGAGTCAGGAATGCACCTTCTCTGGGTGTGTTTGCCACAGCAAATGTTTGGTTAAGCCGGCAGTTCAGATCACTTCGGAGGTAGAGGGGGCGAATTTCAACATGTCCTCACAGTAGGAATGCAGCTGCTGGGTGCCTCTCTTCCCTTCCCTTCCCTGGGCCCTTGACAGCATGTTTATGAGGAGGTGATGAGCAGGGAGGGTAGACAGGAGGACAGCGTGCGATGATGCAGTTGGGACAGGACAGGAAATGAGATGTGCCGTCATTGCTGAGTCACCTATTTCTAACTCAGGTTTTGATCATTTTTAGGTATAAGCCGAGAAGACTGAAATCCATTCAAATCCTCTGGACATGAGTTACATCTCATGACAAACTGGAGAGGAATTTTCAACTGGAATCAGCAATATGAAGGACATAGAGAGCTAGACCAGAAGTTATTATTAGTAGTAGTAGGCTATGTCTTGCATGTTTAATGAATTGGATCAATCAATCATTGTTGTTAAGACATTTTATTCAAGCTGTTTCCCCCCCTGCTCCCAAGCTAACCAGGCTGCAGCCTATAGCTCCATATTTACCATGCAGACATGAGAACTCAACAATCCTCTCTGCTGTATTTCCCAATATGTCAGTGTTTCCTATGTAAATCATGATACTGTAACACTGGCTTCACTCAGGCTGATACTACTGCTCTTTTGTACAGCTGTGCCTCCACTGCTTGGTGGCATCAATCTGCAGTATTGAATTTCCACAACAAACACAGGTGACCCCACGTGTCCCTGCTGAGACAGTAAGACGACAGCGAGTGTGTTTATGAAGTCGGCCTGGACGCAACAGGTCTTTTTTTTTTCCTTCTGGTTCCCTGGCCAAGTTAGCCATGCCCTTCCTGAAGCATGAGTGATTAGCACTGGACTTTGAATCCTTATTTCTATTCAGTGCGAGCAAGTTCACACAAACTGGTTTCTTAAGTGTTTGGAAAGACTTTGCCTTTTTCTCTGGCTTGACCTTGTTCTTTCTTGCCCTGCTTGGTTTTTCACTGCAAGAATGATTAACCAGTTGCATGTCAGTGTTTTGAGACACTTTGTGCTGTGTACAGCTGAAAAACATACCGGGTGGCCATGACCTCTCATATGATGGCCATGGAAGCAGAAAAGCAAGTCATGTAAGCTCATAACACACACCTACTACTAATGTGCTTATAGTACACTCTCACTATATACGCCTCCACATAGTCACAGTGGCACTCTATGGCCCTGGTTCTCCACATATATATCAATCCTGCTAACTGCTACAAACCTCTGTAGAGTCTCAGATGCTGTCTACAGTACTGAATGATTACCTGAACCAAGGCCACTTCCTCCCAGTCCAGCTGAAACCTGCTGGACCTCAGGGGCCATCTTGGCTCTCTCTGGTTGTCATCACTGTGGCAAGATAATTGATTCTTTGCTGATAATGCACATCTGGTTGCTGAAAGAAGGGATAATTGTACCTGTTTCAAACGGGGCAGGCACGGAGTGGAGATAAATGTCTTTATCCCTCAGTGGGAAATATTCACTGTTAAGTTTACATCATACTCATAAATAAACCAAGGACAAACGCAGATGTTTTCATATCGCTCTGGTCCAAATTACTTCTTGGCTGTAATGAGACAAAATAAAAGCAAGATAAGATGATTCAGCTGAAGATACTCAGCGGAAGCTAAGACTGGAAATATGTCTGGAGGTATTTTGTCTATGCTCATGTATAAATATCCTGCAGGACTGGTGGAGACTGGTACACCACCTTGCTAGGATGAAAATCCAGCTCATAACTTCCCAGGAAGCGTGCAAGCAGGAACGGCTCGGCCTGAACAAGATTTTTACAAAATCCGTGCAATATTAGTCAGGTTCCTCCTCAGATGATTCAACTCAGAAACCAATTCTCTGCCTTTAAGTTTAAGCAATACAGGTTTGACTCATAATTTTGATTTGGAGGCACAATGACCTTCCTTTAAGGCGTCTTTTTAGTCTGCACCCATTATGAGAGTGTTTATTGTTGCTTATCAGTGTGTGTAAGGAAGGTAGCCACCCCACCGTTGCAGTTAATACACCCGCAAGCTTGACTAACACATTGACTCACCAATTTGTACGTTATACTGTTCACCTCTGACAGGAACATGTGAGCGTTCAGGCAGAAAAGTCTGGGCATTTCAGAGAGTCTGCATGAAAACAATGGCAAGCTCGACACACACGCACACACACACACTACTACACTGCTATATAGTGTTTGCTTCCCACATAGTGTGGCGGGCCACATTTCACCCACACTGACTGAAAACAAGACTGTCTGCACCTTCTGCCTCCAAAGTGGAGCTAATAAATCTTGTGCTGACAGTAAATAGTGTGTCCCAGCACAGAGCCTTGCAGAGGGGGTAATCCCTCTACTTCAAAGTTCTGTGGTGTGTTAAAAGGTGCTGATGTAGGGAGTGTCCGGGTGAGTGGACAAAAAGATCAGGTCCATCACAAAGAGGCTAGATGGTGTGTCTGTCTTTATGTGTGTGTGTGTGTGTGTGTGTGTGTGTGTGTGTGTGGTGCCCAGACTTGTTATGGGTCATGCTCTGACTGCTCTGCTCTCCCTGCGTCATGTGTACTATGTGTTAACATGCTCAGTAACTAAGGTGTCACACTTAAAAATTCATGTTTCATCAAGAAGTGCCCTGCTGTTAAATGTTGGATTCAAAAAAAGTTGTGTTCAGTGTACTACAGTGTGAACCTGCGGGATACTTTTCTGTGTTTTGACTGACAGGATTATCTGGGAAATCGTCTCTTTTCATGTTGCTGCTACAGTCCCTGTGTTTTATTGTGTAACACCACAACACAGCCCTGATACAATCTACCAACAATAATCTTAATCCATCTCTCCCTTTCATTCTGTCTTTCTGTCTGTCTTTGTGTGTTCAGGCTTCTTACAGGGGCACCTAAGGAGAAAGCCCCATCTCTACAAAATGTCAACGAAACAGGGGCCGTCTACTCATGTCCGCTCACCACAGACACCAGTGACTGCTCCAGAATGGACCTGGTTGGCACAAGTAAGCACAGTGCAGCACTCTCAGATGTGCTTACTTATTTTAACATTCACCAGCGCAACATTTCGTTTGTACAGGCTCAAAGTAAAGCTGCAGTAACTGACAGCTGTTTGCACCTCAGCAAAACCCAAGAGGAAGAAGAGAGAGACAGAGACACTGATGTAAAAATAATGATATAGACGTGCATATGTTCGTGCTTTGAGCTAAAGGCTAACATTAGCATGCTAACATACTTCAGTTTTGTAGGTGAGCAGGTTTAAAAGGTTAAAAGGTTTTTGTAGATACATAAAATTGACATTACATTTCTATTCCTAAGTGAAACTCCTGCACCTTTACCTGCTTAAAACATGTTTGGAACTCAGTTGCATTACTTCTAAGGCAGGCTACTGTAAGAAGTGAGTGAACTCATGACATCTTCAGGGGTTTTTTCTCTGACTGGCCCAAACTTCCTGTAAAACCACAAAAGATGTTATACAGCTGTACTCGTAGTCTTGACAATGCAGCTGTATGACCTGTATGTGTGAAATCAGTATCCTTTTGACACCTTTTGGTACTCTACTGGAGTTCCCTGTCAGCTATTGAATAGGAGGGACTGTTAGTTACAACCCACAAACAATAATCAGCCAACTTCCTCTTTATTCACTGAGCAGGGCTTCTACGTCAGACACTCTCGGTCTAATCCTCGGCAAGTTTTACAGCATTCAGGATCATTTACTGCACCTACACGACAAGCTTCAGAATAAAAAAGCGTGATTCTTTCTTAATTTGGGGTTATGTACTCAGCACTGCAATATCTTAAAGTGAATATGACTGGAAAGAAAAGTAAGAACCATAATAAAAGGATTCCTCACATCCTTTAATGTTGAGCTCGGAGTGACGGATGCTGCAGTCTCAGTACATTTTTGAGGTTAATATCTGCCAGGGCACGATCCAGACTGATCTGTTTAGGCTGGTTTTCCTTTGACGCTGATCCCAGTAATCATGATTTTGAATATTTCTGTATAGAAAATGGATGTTTAGAGATGAAAATAGGTGAATATATGATACTAAATTAGCAACAGAAACCTGGTGGTGAAATTTTTACACCGCCAAAACGTTTCTGTAGTCTGGATGTTAAACAGTATGTTGTACCCTCCAGTACCACATTGACAGGAACCTTTAAAAACCCTTCTCATGACATTTCTACATATGACCCCAACCCTTATGACACATCCACAGCAAACCCCTCAGCGGAGAAGGTGGAGGGCATGTGGCTGGGTGTGACAGTAGCCAGTCAGAGGGATCAGCAGGCGGGACGCGTGCTGGTGAGATGATTTCCTCTTTTTCTCGACTAGACAGTGTCACAGGTGATGGTGATGTGCTATTCACAGTGAACAGCTGGATTCACTGAAGCATTCAGGGGATGCAGGGTGACACGTAACTCTTTATATTTCATATCCTGTGTCAAAGACACGCACAACAGAATTAGACATGCAGGTAGGAAATGCCATGTAGAGTCAGATGGAGATGTAAATTAGCTGTTATCTAACTCTGCCACAATGCACTGAATGGTAACATCTATGTTTAATATTGTAGGTGGTCCCTTTATAAATAAAAATTCATTTTTAAAAATAAGTGATTTTCCTGAAGGGTTCTTTTGTTTCTTTTGATATGAATTATTGAGAGTGTTACTTTTGTTTAGGAAATATTATATTAATATACACAAAATGTTGGTGGATGAACCATAATGACACTTTTATGGCCTTATGTTTCAAGACACTGTTTGCTACTGTCAGCAGAGTACAGACAACAGTTAATTAAATTTGTTTTGTACTCTCCAGTGTCTTAGTTTATTTTTACTGTACACTATAGCACAAAGTAAAACAGTCCTTTAATAATAATACATGTTCTTCTCTGGTGTCCAGGCATGTGGCCATCGATATGTGAAGATCATCCAAGGCGGCACAGGGGAGCAGTGGCGGATGATTGGGAAGTGCTTTGTACGGAGTAATGATCTGACCTATGACCGAAACGACGAGTGGCAGACCGACAGCTACGAGACCTGCAACCCCAACTTCGACATGGATTTCGAGGGCATGTGCAACATGGGCATCTCAGCCGGCATGACAGACACTGAGGTCTACATCGGAGCACCAGGCAGCTATTTGTGGCAAGGTGGGCACTGAAGGGTTAACACCGAGAGAAGGGTTTGATACTCAACATTGAAATAATGGGCAGGTTTCACAGACAAGGATTTAATGCATTTAAAAATAGCTAGTGTTGGTCTAGCTCTGGGATTATTCTCTGTCTGGCAAACCTGTCCATTGTGTATGAAACAGATTTTAACATTGTTTTGTGATTGTGCTTTGTTATAAAGGAAATGTTCACGTAACGTGGAGAGATCCCGATCCACTGAATGCCTGGGACTCTAGAGGCAAAGCCTTCGGCCAGCTGAACAGACGATACAGTTATATAGGTAAATATGTTTGTATATTGTATCTTTGCATTGATTATAAAATAACTGTCGACATCAAGTTGTCAGTATGAGTAACAAAGAAACCAGAACAGAAGAACAAAGACAGTTCACTACAGATTATATCATGACATTGGAAAGAGTCCTGTATCACCTGTACAAAAGGTCGGTGACAGTTTAACAGTGCATCTTTAATGCTCTTCATCACAGGTTATTCAGTTCTCGAAGAGAAGAAGCTCCTGAGTCATGATGACTTCACAGTAGTGACAGGGTCTCCCAGGGATGGTTCCAAGGGCTCTGTGATGTTTGGCAAAAAAATGGACTCCACCATTGAAACGGCACTTATCATCCCCGGGGAACAAGTGGGCTCGTACTTCGGGAGCAGCCTGGCTGTCACCGACCTCAACAACGACGAGTATGTTTCTATACACTCAATATTATGGATTGTCTATTAAACAAAATGAACATAAGGCATATATGGTATATAACAACATTATTTCTTCTCTTGACTCTAACATCCAAACAAAGACCAGTGCATCAAGACACAGTCTAAAAACAGCAGATGTTTGCCCCTAAATTAAGAAATAATCTCACTTTCACCTTATTCCAGCCACAGGCTGCCTAAAAGTCTAAACTCACAGCTGGAAGACAAGAAGAGCAGAAATGCTGTGTTTGGTTCTTTAAATGCAAGTGACTGTCTGTAACCGTATCTTGATGTTCCAGAGGTGGCCTCGCTCGAGTGCTCTGGAGCAGCGATATGCCCTGTTATGCAGAGAATGCATGACGATGTGTGCATGAGCTGCCGTGAGAGAAGCTCAGATAAAGTGTTCATCATGACATCATTGTGAAGTCATGAGTTAAACCGGTTAAACTCTACATTTTGAGGGGTTGCAAGAAGAAATGTAATTGCGAAATATAAACCCACTTGGTCATGATTAGGTTGTTACTAATGCTTCTTTTGCCTCTTACAGCTGGAATGACCTGATTGTGGGAGCTCCGTTTTACTTTGACCGAATGAACGATGAAGGCGGAGCAGTGTACGTCTTCATGAATGAGAATGGATCTTTCCAGAAGGCTGCCACCATAGTACTGAAGGGGCCGTCAGGCTCTGCATTCGGCTTTGCAGTTGCTGCAATTGGTGATATCAACCAAGATGGATTCCAAGGTACAACTCTGAACTCTTGATTGTATTATAGACATCTAGTTTATGAAATGGTGACCCAGGAGCTACCTAAGTTGAGTGCATTTTGTATTTTCCTTAACTTTGTGGACACCCTATCTGTCCATCCATCCACTGTCTGTAGCGCATGTCTGAGCAGGCTCACACCCTATCTTCATCTAGGAGACACCCTATCCATGTACTCAACTAAATGGTAGTGCATTCACTGCTCTGCTGAGAAAAATCAAACTGCTGTACAGAGGAAGCATAGGGTTAAAACTAAGCAATATTGTTTTTTTAATACACAAATGCAACATCTCAGCTCAGACACATGATGGACCATGCTGCATTGCATGGCTAGCAATGTACTAATCATGAGATGGTGCAATGCTGCCACCTAGAGGCCTAATATATTCCACATACTGACTGTCCTGTGATAGCAGCATGTTTCCTTGTCACTGTCTGCAGACTTTGCAGTGGGAGCTCCTTTCCACGACACAGGAAAGGTCTACATATGGATGGGAAGCAAACAGGGAATCTCAAAGAATCCCAGTCAGGTAACATGTCACATACAGAACGTGCAGAATATGGACAGGCCCACATTTACTGTATTGACCTCCCATGTACTGTGGTTGCCCTCTACAGGTAATCGAGGGCAAGTCAGTGAATAATGGATTCCACACCTTCGGCTACTCCATCAATGGTGGGATGGACATGGATGATAACAGTTACCCTGACATCCTAATTGGTTCTCTGGACGACCGCATCGCCCTGCTCAGGTTGCAATAAGAGAAAACATGTTGTAGTGTTTTTAAAATGTTTTTAAAATTTCAGCTTTTGTTGTTTATTGTGTTAATATTACAAAAATGTCTGATGTATGAATAAACTGTAAACTACGGAGCTCTATAAATCCTTCAATAAGCCTTTGGTTGACTAGCAAAGGGTATTGAGTCAAAAGTAAAGAACAGCTCTTGAAAAGATAACATTGTTAAAAGGACAAAGTTTTCACCTGATAACACTTAAAATGCATGTAGAGTAGCAACAGCAATGAATTGAAGATATATTACTAACTTATTGTCTTAGTAAATGACATATATTTGTATTTTTTCATACAACTTGAGTTCAGTCTGATTCCTGTTTTCAACATACTGGTTTACAGAGCTCGACCAGTCGTCCACATAACAAAGGACTTCACTGTGGAGCCTAAGATTGTGGACCCGAATCAGTGTCCTGGAACTGCACCATGGTGAGCTGCCATCCCAGAATACCTCTATCTGAAACTGTCTCATTCACACATTTCTCTCATTTGTTAATGTCTGTTGGTGTCTTACAGCATTACTGCAACTCTGTGCATGTCTTTCACAATGAGCAATGGAAACAAAGACTTCAAGAGAAATATCAGTAAGCAGACTTCCTTCACTTAATGTCTTCAACATGTAAATGTTTACAAGTTGCACAAATAAAGGCCGTGACTTTGAATTTCGAGAAGACACCAGTGCTCTCTGGCTGTTCACAGAAACTGATGTGGATTCTTCATGTAGCCCATCCATATCTATTTTAAATCAAGAAAGGTCCTCAACTTTTTTAATTCAATTAATCACCCATTCAGCCACAACACCCTGTTTTTCTGGGTTTTGTTTGTGTACTTAACCCCTTGCATTAAATCTGAACAATCAAATAAACAGTTAAACAACTGCCATGAAAAGCAAAAACGTATCACCTCTATAAAAACCAAGCATTTATACTCCGTAAAATCAAACCACAGAATTAACCAGAAATCACACCTTTTAACATGAGCGTCAAAACAACTCCATGAACAACGTTTAACTTTCCCTTGTCATCTCCATCAACAACTTTGTGATGCAATTCAGGTTTACGCCAAGCTCACAAACACAAACAGACACACACACCAGCCAGCATCGCTTAAAACAGAGTCCCTGCTGCAGCCAGATTTGACACTTGTGAGCACGGCGGCCCAAAACCATTACAGAGCAGCATGAGCAGTGTTTGGTACCTCAGTTAGAAGTTCTTCTGAGTCCAGTCTGCAGCTTCTCTCAGCCTCTTTACTTCCAGTGTAGGTCATCAGCAGCAGGTGGGCTCAAAGATGGCATAGTCTCTGCAGCTTTCACCAGTCTCACGGCTTCCGTTGTCCAGCGTTGGCCTGGTCACTCTCAGGGGTCACTTAATTTAGGGAGTTGACTTCTCGTAGCAAATTACAGGTTTCCACGTCGGATAAACTGAGTTAGAGCCTTTAGCATAAACTGTGTTAGCTATTCAGTAGCCAGGAGTCTATTCCCTTTGCTAACGAAGGGGCTAATGATATGCGCTCAGTATGCTAATGAGCTAACATACACAGGTGAGCAACTGTCTGCCGAGCCTCGCGGAGTAATATCTCCAGCTGCTCACAGAGACATGTGAACAACAAGTGTCCTGGCGAAGACTGTCGAATAAAAATAATCCCAAAGTAAATAATCCCAGACACTGACGACGACGTTTATACGAACAAACTTCACAGACGTCACAAACGCGATTTAAATCAATCTACGCGCCAAACACACGCCTCTTCCTGTCTTTCCTTATTCACCTGGACACCCCGTCATCCATTTTTACTTCCCCTTTGAACCCTTCAAAATAAAACAGAATATTGATAATGCAGCTGAATTATTTTTGGGCCACTATGAATAAGTATTTTATAGTTATGATATCTCTTTGATTTAATTTATAGAAAAACCTTGTCTTAACATTATTTTTATGCAAAAGGGGTTGTTTTTTTTTACCCACTTACAGTCATACTGACTAAAACTGCTGTATTATAAACTAAACATCCACCGCCTCACTCCTTAATGTACTGTGCGTGTCTACTTTGTAAAGCGGTGAAGTACACAGTGGAAGCCGACATGGAGAGGAGAAGAAGCCCACGAGTTCTATTCCAGCACAAAAATGATGACACCTATACAGGCCTCCTTAGCCTGCCATCTTCCAAAACCACATGTCAAACTCTGAGGCTGTTTGTAGTGGTAAGATGTCAACAAATCCAACAAAACATAATTGTAAAAAACATTTGTTAACTGCTGCTGTCTGTTCACATATTTGTATATTTGTTCATTTAGAAGCTGCTGTTGCTAAGATTATATGCTTATTTACACAAGTGTTAAATTCTTGGATTCATTTACAGGCGCCTGTGAGGGACAAACTGGAGCCAGTGGTCTTTTCCCTCAACATGTCCTTACATGAACAAAAAATCAAAGCCAGACGCTCCCTCCAGAACCTGGACTTTTTCCCAGTTCTGAGCCAGGAGCAGAAACTTACTCAAAGAGCGGAGGTATGAAGAACTGCTTACAGCACAAATTTATATTCCACATTCTTAATTACTTGGACAATGAAGCACATGTATCTGTGATGGTTCCTGTGTAAGGTATGATAGCCTACAATCTGTTTTTGTTTGATTTCCTGCAGATTAACTTTCAGAAGGAGTGTGGCTCAGACAACAAATGTAGCAGTAACCTGAACCTGGCAGCCCAGTTTGCTGATGACAATAATAAGGCTTACCCCAAGTGAGATGATCTTTTGATTAAATTAACCCTTTGTTTGCTGTTAATAATTTTTTAAGCTGCTATAGAGGCAAGTGTCACACAATGTAGAGTAAATACAGTAAATCTGTAATGTTACTTTTCAACAGAGTTAAGATAAATGTTTCTCCTTGGTAGCTGATTTTTTTTGCTAAGATAAACAAGCATAAATGTAGTAATAATGATTGACAAATAAGTGGATAAATAAGAAGGCCTACATGTCATCTTTGTCCAGGCAGGGCAAATTACAGGTGCTTCAGTTCACCAGCAACATGAGGATAATAAAGCTGGTGGTGGAGGTGACTAACTTCCCTTCTGGGGGGAAGGTTGCTGAGGACGCTCATCAGGCCATGCTCAACGTCACCATCCCTGACGCACTGAGATATTCTGGCGTCAGAGCAACGGTAAATACGTCCACTGGAGGGCAGCAGATGACAGACAATTTACCATTTAGTAGTTTTTCCCAATTGCCAGGTCTTAAATCATTTTATTAAAAGCACAATGCACTATGAGACTCCTACTTTCCCATGAATCCCATCAATCTCATAATTCTTTTGATTCGCTGACTGTTTAGGACCATGATGTAGAGTGCCATCTTGAAGGCAGTGTGATTTGTGAACTGGGGAATCCACTTAAAGGCAACGAAAAGGTGAATGTGTGAACCTGTCTCACAAAGAGTTTGACTTTTTTTTCCTCCTCTGTTCAGGTTGCTTTATGATTCTCCTAATTTCATTGTTTTCATCCTCAGGTGTCACTCGCCTTAATTTTTGAGACATCGGGGATTAATCTTTATACACAAGAGATTGAAGCCCAGCTGACTCTGTCCACGTAAGTGTATGAGATTGTTTGTATCTACAGTGAGGAAGTTTACTTTCTACAGTGATACAGCACTTTAAAGGCTACTTTTAATCAACATGTTTAAACTCACATCTCTGTTTAGATTCTACAGTTAAGCATTTATTTTAACTTTTTAAACTTTTTTTAGTATTAAATGTCAATTTGTCTTTTAATTCTCCATAGTAATGTCACTGTGGATGTACATTATGGTTTTCAGTGCTACAGTTTAATAAGTGTGTTTCTTCAGTCTTAGTGAACAGAGTGACCTGAAGCCGGTGCCTGTGGGCCTGCTGATTGAAAATACCATTCAGCCCATCTTCTCCATGTGAGTCCCATTATCTAATAACCCAGGACGTGGTGTATATACAGTAAAGAGCACAGAAATGCCATGGCGGCACTGAATGTCACATCACATTATCTTCCACACCACGTCTCTCTCCCGGCCGCACAGTATACATTAATTTCTCGCTCTGTACAGAGAGAAGCCCTTGGTGCAAACAATGTTCGGTGGGACGGTGATGGGCGAGTCAGCCATGGTAAACACCAGTGACGTGGGCAGTCTGGTGGAGTTCACCTTCAATGTGAGTCACCTCTACCACTCAGGCTATATTAGACCTCCACGACTGTATATTGCATCTACACTATGTGTGCCACTCACCCACATTTCCCTCATCCCCACCCAGTCTTTGGAGCCAGTGCTTCTATTCTTTAGAAGTTTAATATTGTGTGGGAAAGGGATTGTTATGTGAGCTATGGTTTGTGGTGTAAGCATGACCAGGGGTGGATACTATTTAGGAGTCACAAAGTTACAGTCCAGCTCTGACTGTTATTTTACCCCATATTATTTTATGGTATCATTTTGATTTTGCTTTTTCTGTGCTGCTGCCTGTCTGACTCTCCACCAGGTCAACATGAGAGGTCAGCCCCTGGGAGACTTGGGGACATTGGGTGTGGAGTTTAACTGGCCCTTAGAGGTATCCAACGGCAAGTGGCTGCTGTACCTGACAAAGATCGTTGTTACAGGGGAATCAGAGATGGAGTGTAACCCTCCTGAAGCATTCATCAACATACTGAATCTCACTGTAAGACTCTGCTCTAAGTTTTTATTCAAGTGTTACACCTCAACACAGTCCTAAATATTTTGGATGTCTTGAAATAGTGCACAGATTGAAAATGAGGCAAGGGCTTAGGTCTGTCTAAACTTTGGTAGGGACACAACCTTGCTTCCTCCAAAAGAACTTGGAATTCCACATTTAGGGATTTTTGCATCCAATATAAATATTTTATATTCAGTAGGCCTGTCACTTTTGCTCTTACACTTCTTCCTTTGATTTTATGACCAGCTCCAATAGTAAAATGCAGTTTCCTTCATCGGTATCAATAATGTCACAATGAATGGCTGATTGGCAGATTTTCATTTCAATCAATTTCGCTGCTGGCTCATTAGTATAGTTAATCTATTTTACTAAACTTTACGTACGCTTTTTGGTGGCATATCTACAAAGTACAAAATGTGTCGGTATGGACAACATTAATCTAAGTGTTCTGTGCTGGAAAGAGTTTATGAACCTCAATATAGTTTGTGCGTCTAGCCAATCAGCCGATAGCATGCATAAACTAACTTAACTCTAACCACAGTGAGTCCTCTCAACTATTGTGAGGGAAAATTCTGTCCTTCTGAAATATTGTTTTTTGACATGTCCCTACCGTCCATATGCAAACATACGCCCATGAACTGAGGGAACATGTAAAGCCAAAGTAGGCGCTAAAGATGCAGACCGTAACGCACAAATGATGCCAGTGATTCAGCTGGAAAACCACATAAAAAGGTGACTGGGTTGATATTCAGACTGAGACCTTTGATGCGTGCGGCGTTTTTTTTCGTGATCTTTCCTATCTCTCCTTGTCTTGTTCTTCCACGCTTTACGGCATCCTGTTGCCCACACCCTTGAAATACGCACATCTCAGAATGTTCCATCTGTGAAAAGCCACAAGCTTGGTTACAAATAAACAGAGGTAGAGGCTTTAATGAAAGGCCTGGGACAAAGAACAACAGTAAGAGTGGTATAGGTGGCTGCTTTGTGAGGCTGAACTCGATGCTAACGTAAGCATGTTAAGACACCCGCAGTGACACGGCAGGTATAATATTTAGCATGCCAGCACTATAACTTTTGACAATAAGCACTAAACAGACTGTACAGTTTTGTGGACTAATATTAACCAAAACTAAATGTAATGAACTGCTGCTGTATATAGTATGCTTGTATACTGGTCAGAGTTATGACATAAATTGTAACTGGGTGAAGTGAAGCAGTCTGAGCAGTTAGAGTGGTGTGAAAATGGTCTGACAGCCAAACCACAGCTGTTCAGAAATACATTTTGGAACAAAAAACAAAATCTGTGTCGCCACATACAAACCTCACATAGTCCTAAAACAGAAAATCTTAATGCATGTGGCCTAAATATAGACGATGGAAATGAAAATGCTATTCTGAGAGGAATTTAGTAATGTCTTTATCAAAACCAGTAATTACTACTAACCCTCTGATGTAATGTCTCTGTCTCCTCTGCTTCCTTCATTCATCCTCTCTTCTCTTTCTCCCTGTCTCTCCCTCTCTCTTGCCCTTCAGTTGTCAGAGAGCAGGCCCAAGCGCACTAAACGGCAGATCGTGGTGGATGATGCTCATGACACCACCCAGCCGCAAGTCATCGAGCCACAGGCGTCCATCAAACTGACCACTCATCGGAAAGAGACCTACGACTTGGTAAGAAATGGAAGTGCTCTCGTGAACAGTTTTCACGCATCATTGGAAGTTAATACATCTGATCATTAGGGTGAGGTCTTCGCATGCCACCTGCTCTTCAGCAGACAGACAGAAAGCGTGCCTGTACACACATCACTGACACTACATTATGTGGATGTCTGGAGTACATTATGAACGCAATAAAGACTTGTAGCAATTTTAAAACTTAACGGTACAGTAAACAATGCTAAATGAGATTTGCAGATACATTTACATGGTAATCCATCCCTTTGTTGAGACATATTGGCTCAGTACCACCAGCCTACATTCACACCACATATACTATAAAATGAAATCAGAAGAAGTACATCTTCTACTGACAGTCTCCCTGGATGCCTATAACAATAAAACTGATTTTAACCGTCATTGCTCCAAGGCTCCTTCCTTTCTGCAACTGCTGGAATACTCCCTTATCAGCTTGTGTACAGTCTAAAAAAAAAACTGCAACTGCAATATAATGTGGTTGTCCATGTTTGTTTAATTTTTGTGTTGAAGGACTGTTCCCTGGGGAATTTGAACTGTGTGAAGTTCACCTGCCCACTACTCAACATGACAGATTCAGCCAAGATTTATGTCCGGTCCCGTTTGTGGAACGGCACCATTCTGGAGGTTTGTTCACCAGCTGCAGCAACCACACACACACACACACACACACACACACACACACACTTGCAACTCAAGATTACATCAATGGCAAATTACAACAGTTTACTTCACTGTGAAAATGTTCTCACGTGTGTGTAATCCTGCAGGACTATGCCAACGCTTTGAGAGTCAAAGTCCGAGGTCAAGCCACGCTAAAGCTCATTACCCACAAACCAACCCTCAGGATGGACAGTCAGCCCATTATGGTGCGTAAAAGCTGATGATGATGATGATCACGATGATACAGATGCTGATGACTTTCCCTGACTGGCTCCTACTCTCTTATAGTTCACAGTAGAAATAGACCCAGTGGAGGGAGTGGAGACCCCCTATGAGCTCCCACTATGGATCATCATCTCAGCCGCAGTAGCTGGAATTCTCCTACTAGGAATCATTATTCTTATACTATGGAAGGTGAGGATACAAATCATGTGCTCTTGTACATTGACATGCTGTAAATCTGACACAGACATGCTCTGAATGTCTCTTGCTCAACCATTCAACTCACATCTATAAACAAGCCATTAGTCTAACGTTCGACCTACCCCTCCCTCTCCATGCACCCTCCTCTCCCACCACCCCCCAGTGTGGCTTCTTCCAGAGGGCCAGCAGGAGGGAGATGTATGAGGCCAAGGCCCAGAAGGCTGAGATGAAGATCCAGCCTTCTGAGACAGAGAGGCTGACAGAGGACTACTGAGGCCCCCGTGGGCCCCCAGACAGCACACACCAGTGGGGCTTTTGGGTAAAAAAAAAAAAAAAAGAACATTCAAATGGATTTCCTACAGATTCTGTTACTGACAGCACTAAGCTTGGGGTGTGAATCAGCTTACCACTTCACTTTCTGTCTCTTCACTTTACATCAACCTCCTTTAGGTGCTGTACTAACATTTCTTTTTCCCTTTCAGGCTAATACTGTGCATTACACTGCTGATCATATTCTGTAACCCTTATTTTAGCTGCTTTATCTGTCTTTTCAGTCTCACTCAGTAGGAAATCGTGGGTCTCTCAGTTACCTTAACCTGATTTTCCTCAGCCTCTGAATCCTAAATCTTCCTCTCAACCCATCAATAATCCCAGCTCCCCTGCCATTTCAGTGCCTCGTCTTTAATGTCACCTCCCTCTCTCCCTCTCCCCCTCCAGCTTGGATTCTTTAAGCGAGCCATCTACTACCGGATAATGCCAAAGCACCAGGGGGTGAAAATTCGCAAGGCTGAGCGCTATCAGTTTAATCTGGGATTTCAGCCTGAGGAGCTGCAAAAAAAGTATTGGATCACCAGCTGGACAGAGATGCAGCATTGCCACTGCTGAGGCCTTTACTTTGAACCCTGAACCTTGAACCTTGAACCACCCACCATCACACCGGCACTGGCCAAACAAAGAGCACTGGGTTCAGTTGAGCCATAGAGACTTTACAGTGCACGGACCAACTGTGGATAAAGCATTCAGTTTGAAATTTCTTTATCTTATAGTAGATTTCACCAACTCTTTCAGTGCAATATACTGAACATTTTATTTTGTTTCAGAGATTGTAATTTGTTAAGTATTTTTGAAGAGTGCATTGTTGTACATTGGAGTTGGGGTTGCATTCAAGAGTAATTTGTACATTGTTTTGATTACGTTGCAGGTTTTTACTCAGAGTTTGCATGTATTGTTTCATTCCTTGCTTATTTTTTTCTTTCTCACTCCTCTGAGCAAAGTTCTAGGTCATTCATCATGTTTTATTGCCACCATTTGTGTTTTTCTCTCTAATCAGAGAAGTGAGTCCACTGATTTTCTCTCAGATTGTAAAAGCCCTTTGTGCCTGTCGCCAGGCATCACTTTGTGGTCAGGGTGTAGGCTATGAAAGGGTTTAAAACCTACATCAGTCATTTTCCAGCTGCACTTAAAATACATAGACCAGCATCCACTCTGTGATGAGTGAAGAAGTGTCTTTACGTGATGTTTGTGTTAGTGTTTGTGCAGCGTTATGTAGACGAGCATCTCAAAAGCAAAAAGTTATGGTTGTGGCTCTCGTATGCAGAACCCAACTTGTTTGTCAAGCTACGTAGAAATAAAAAATACAGACAGGTATGGAGGAAAAGTGGTACTCATTGGTTAATGATACATGTGAATTGCCTGCATTAAATTCCATGGCAAGAGTTACCCCTACAACAATCTGAAAAAGCAACAGGCTCTTGTTTATATGTAGAGTTTCCCATGGTTTGATGATGAAGATCATGGGAGCACACTTGATTATTATTTATTACACTGTCTTGTGCTATTACAGTGAAGAACCTGTCTGAATATATTAAACTCCATCACATACAGGGAGTCACAACACTGGATTAAAGAATACATGGTACTATATCTGGAGACTTGTTGATATTGTAAGCTTCAGCATAGATAGTTACACGATATATTGTACATAGTGACGTCGAATGGACTGTTTGAATGAATGAACGCCTACGTCATTGGCCTTCGTTGTTTCATTGACCCTGAGCTTTGTATTTTTGTACGACACAGTTAAGCTGACACTTGGATTGTTTCCACGCCATTGTGGCCAACCTGCAGCACTGAAGATATACTGGATCAGGAGAGGACGGTCACTGAGCGCTCTTTGATGGGACTGAGTGCTGTATTATCTCTCTAGTCCATGCCACCTGAGAGCCCACAGCTACTCTTGTGACTTGTGATAGTGGCCATTACAGAGGCTCACCGGAGTAAATAGGGAAGGGCTGAAACGAATGCACAAACTTTGTTCTCTGTGGTGTTTTTTTTTTCTTGTTTGTTTGTTTGTTTTGTTTTCTGTTGTTGTTGTTTTGTTTTAGTTTTGTTTTTTACTGTGCAGTTTTAATGTAATTAAATTGTTTTTATCATGGGTTACTTTTTTTCCAGGAGACATTCAGTGTTTTCTACAATGTCATGTTCGAACATATATAACAGGCTGAAATAATATTTAATGTTTTTATTGTAGAAATGCTGCGGATTCAACGAAAAATAAACAAAATCAAATATTCAAAAATGCTTACAATTAACAACTTTACATTCATTTTAAAACATTTCCTCCCTAAACATTCAAATATTACAAATAAATTACAAAATAGTAATGTCCTTAAACATAGGAAAAATAATAATAATTTGACTCCAAGTGTATACAACAAATATACAAGACTAGGTAGGGAGGCGGACCAAAAACAAAAGCTAATTTGATCAGATGTACAATACAGTACACAAAAACACTGATGTTCACATTGAGGTTGGTACTGTGTTTGCTACAGTAAGTCAAGCCTTACTTCAACCCTTTAGCCCACACTGGCACCTAGTCCTTCTGCTTAAGCTCCATGGTGGATAAGGACTTTTGATGCTTTCTTGACTTCCTGTACTTGTAGGCCAATAGTATGGTGGCAAGCAGGAGGACCAGGCCAGCGACCAACAGGACCCACTGGCCAGCTACAGCAGATGCACTTTCCACACTCATACCCAGGAAGTCCACTGTGTTTGCTTTAACTTCTTCACCTGCTGGACCTAAACATAAAATTAAGAGTAAATTGATTGTTTTTTTCACTTGGGAAACTCACTCATTCACAATTAGCAAGCTGATAATTCTCCACAAGGGGGAGCTGTTCAGACATTTTCAGAGTTTGTGGAACAAAACGGGGTAATGGAGTAAAAGTCACATATATCCACACAAGGTATGCAGAAGAATAGAAGAATCATACCTTGTGTGGATATCGCCACCTATTCTGAGAAGAAACTGCTGCTGCAATTTCATATCTTACACTTGCGCCACCTGCAGGCAATGAGTATTACATCTGCTCATGAATGTGTGTGTGAGTGCTTTGAACTCCGCCACCGGTCAGATAAACAAGTCATAAGAACTGAACATAGCTGTACATGACATAAGATTCAGCGTGCAGCTTATTTTCTTTCTTTTTCTTCTCTTTTTTTTGTTTTGTTTTACATGACAGTGACGTAAGCTTCAATGCACCAGAAGCCAACGTGTAAATCATTTCAGTAAAACCCAAGTTTATAATCCAAATATTCAACACCAAAGAACCCACAATGAAAAACAAACTTTCTCTGATCTTTTCTTCTGGCATCTGCATCACACCACCATTTTTTTTGTTTTTTCATTTTGTCCCCACTTTCTCTACAAAGTACCAGGAGGGCAGAGGACATACGTTGGCACTTAGACTGGTGTGACTTCTGTATTTTTCAGCAGCTTTATGGTGCAAAAAAATTAATAGAAGTTTAATATCAAAAGATGGAATAATCATTTCCTGATAAATATTATTAATACTCCTGCTACCTAGACATGCCAAACATCACCATGTATAAACCTCCAATCTCTAAATATGTGACTGAGAAAATCTGACACAAAACAATCTTAACAAAATATCTCTGATTTTCTGTGTTAGTATTAATACCAAATAATAAAGGCTGGGTAACTTGTTCCTTTCTTTTACTTCCAGAGTCCCTGATGTTATTTCTGCCCTTCTGCAATTCATTTTTACATCTCAAGTCTATATTTCTGTCTTGATCTCTCTGAC
>OMNW01014309.1:36719-51344 GCA_900303245.1 Selene dorsalis
GACAACAGCTGCATTCTCATTTTCCCACTAGCTATCTCTTCCTTTCATTCTCTCACTAAGACTCTCATCAATTTCATCTGTATACATCCTTTCAGCGGGATCTCGTCAGTAAAACAAGAGGAGTAGCAGATTGATTTCACCGTAAGAGGCAGCGGAGGAGAAAAACAAAATGAATGCCCCTGTGAGAAGCTAATGCACATTTTTTTCCTGGAAGGAGCTCAAAAAACATTTGGCTTGGAGACTGGAAAATTTATTGAACACAAATCCCCAGTGAATAGTCTTGCCTACATGTTTCTATGTGAATGTGTTGAATGTGCTGGACTTACTTGAAGGTTTCCAGTCGTACTCAGGCCACCCGCGAACATCGTTGTTCTTGTTGTTCTCCTCCTCGAGCCACTTAATGAGAGGTTGGAAATACTGCATGAGTGGCTGGGCACTCATTTTGGGCTCACCGGTGATCATGGCCATGGCCTCAGGCCAGGGTTTACTGAAGCCCAGCTTCATCATGTCTCTGTGGACAACAACACAGGTCAGAGAGGAGGTCAGGGGAGACGAGGATCAGTGGCAAGAGTGTGATATAGAGATAATTACACATATGCCATGAAGCATGTTTTCAACCATTCCCTGCACTTACAGACACTATAATCTTAAAACTGTCGCTGTTACAACCATGTCTGTTCTTTACTGAGCAAAAAAAAAACTAAATATATTGTTTCTTGGTCAGTTCCAATATGTGCTGTACCTTTATTTCCTAATATGTTTTGGTTGTTATGAGGTTTTCATGTAATAAATACAACATGAGTTACAACATGTTTTTTGTTGTATTAGTGATGGCATTGGTGTGTGTGTGTGTGTGTGTGTGTGTGAGCGCGCATGTGTGTACTAACCCCAGCAGCTTCCCAGCTTCTTTTGATTTGTAGATATCGCATGTATGGAGAGGCCCATTATGCTTAGCAGCGTTGCACAGAGCCTTGTGGAACTGAAACTGGATGATGAAGCTGACAAAGTACCTGATTGAAGATCAACAAAGAGGTACTGTCATGACTTGGCTTCCATGCCAGCAGATACCAGAGAAACACATTAAAAGATAAGAACAAGCTGTTATAACATTTGCTTATAATGGCGATTGATTGTTTTTTCAGCAATGTGTCTAAATACACATTATGTTCCTCTACATATTCATCTTATCTTCCCATGGTTGTTTGGAGTGTCTTGAAGTGACAAAGTTATCCGTCTATCTGTGTTCAATTATCAGGTTCCCCGTTTGTTCTGCAGAATCAGGAACATTTACCTGACGTAGGGCACATTAGCGGGAATGTGGAACTTTGCACCGGGGTCAAAGTCATCCTCAGTGCGGATTACAGGCGGACACAGCCCCTGGTACTTCATTCTGCCATGCAGAGAAAAGGAGAGTTTAATTGTTGTTGCAGTAAATCATTTACAAATGAAACATTTATAAAACAATCCATGCTTACTCATTAACTTCCCATTGTACATGATTATTATGTAATTAAAAGTGCTGGTGAACTTTACCTGAGGTTCCACCACTCTTTATTGTACTCAGATGATGGGATGCGTCCATCGAAGACCTTCCATCTCCACTGGTCCATCAGGTAGCCAAAAGGTAGGAAGGCGATCTTGTCAAGAGCCATGCTCATCAGGAAGTTGATGTCACTCTCTAGAGGAGGGGACAAAAACAATTAAACCATGAGACGTCTTATAACGTTACTATAGAACTATGGAGTTAAGTCATGGTTAGCGTCACCCACCATGGTTGCTCTCAACTTTGTCCAAGAGGCCGATGCTGTGCAGATGTTTGGGTGTGGCCACAGAAAGAGCAAGGACATCACCGATGGCCTCGTGGAATCCAGGGTTGGCTCCGTCACGGAAGGACACAGGCTGATCTTTGTACTGCAGGAAGTACTGGACGTGGCCCATCTCGTGGTGCACCGTGATCAGGTCATCCATAGTCACAACAGTGCACTGCTTGATCCTGGAGATGAAAACAAGGGAACGTTTACAGCAACATCTCTCACCTTCCTGGCTCCATTACACTACATTACATTACATACCAAATAAGTCATTTATCATTTATTAAAACTACCTGCCTCACAGAGAATAGATCATAGCCCACAAATCAGTTAAATTCATTAAAATGAATAGATAAAAAACTGAGGATTCACCTGAAGTCTTTTCGGTTGTAGAAGTCCCATGCTGAGGCATGGCACACCACCTGGCGTCCATCAGACGGCTTCTCTAACATGGACTTGGCCCAGAACTCCTCTGGCATTGGCAACAAACCGAGAGAGGTGAAAAACCTGTCTGACTCCTGGAACATTACCGTGGCGTTCCATTTCTGTGCGGGGAAAAACAGTTTGTCAGACAGTGAGATATTAAACACATGGAAAAGGTAAGAGATACCTCTAGAAAGTAGATGACTGCACAGAGAGTAAACTAATTATAGGCTATGTCTAAAAGGATAGGGGGTAACATACAGTTCCCACAGTACAGTATAAAATATCCACATGTATTATGTAGACTTCATGTTGCTTTGATGCAATTTAAAATGCGTGTTTGTCATCCTTTATCCTGTTTATATTCTGTTTAAGCCTCCTCTTTGGCCCATTCTTATTTTCACTGAATCTACAGCTTTGTCTACAGCTGCAATGTGAGTGTTGTATGAAGTATGAGTGTATCGTGTCTGTGTTTGTGTATTCATGAGTGCAGATGCAACAGCTGGTTCGTGTGTTCATTCACCTTTGCCACCATGGCTGGCGTGGCGTCAACCTGCGTCGCATGTGGGAAGGGAATGACCAAATCCATTATGCCAGACCATGTCTGAGCCCACATGTTGCCTGAAACGACAGAAGACAGCATTCACATTTCATCTTTCTACGTCAAAGAAGTAATGGGGCAAGTCATCCTTGGCTCTGCCAGTGTTTAACCAAGAGGGATTTGTGACAGTGAGTCGGTCCAATCTCTAACCGTGTGGAGCTGTCACACACAATCTTACGCTTGACGCCTCTGAAAGCAAATTAAATCCTGTCTAAACCCAGATGCATCAGCCGACGACAGAATATCAATGGGGTATGCTCTTGCATAAAAGAAGAGTTCAGGCTGTAGAGTTTGAATCGTTTGAATTCCATAGTGAAATACTGGCCCAAGTGACCTTCAAGTCCTGAAAATGTGCTATGACCAAACACATTTCTGAAGAATACATAAAGCCCTAATATTGTATTTAAAAAAAAGCAGTTTTATGAAATCCAGTCTAAAAATCAACACCTTTTTCAAAGAAAAGGTTGCACAGAAGAAGAAGCTTGATATTTACCCAGCAAATGAGCAGGAATTGGTCCCTTCAGGTTGATGTACTTGGAACCATACTTCTTGTACAAAGCTCTGCGAACATAGGCATGCACGTTCTGATAGAGCGGCTCCAGCTCCTTCCACAGTCTCTCCAGGTCTTCTTCAAAAGTGGGAGTTTCATACAGGGAGCGCCAGAAAGCCCCATTGTCAGAATGTCCTACAGAGAGCAGCAGGGATAAACAAAAAAGGTTGTAATGCAGACTTTAAAGCAAATATGTTGATTGTTCATTCAGCAATTCATTTAAACATAAAGACTGTAGTATAATTTGTAAATATAACTTAATACCACAGATATGGCTGAGAAGGTTAGTTACAATCAGTTTTAAAGTGTGATGCATTTTCAATGGGCTTATTGTAGAAAGCTAGAAATAGTGGGCCATGACGCTAGCATTGACAAAATCAGCCATTTCTTGTTTACAAACAGCCAAGAGTCCAAAGTGTTCTGTTTTTAGGTTATGTTGTGATGGAGATTTTGTTATCATTGGATGTAGCCACACCTTTTCCCTCTTTTTCCAGTGTTTATGCTAAGATAAGTGAGGCATTCAGCTGCTCACTAGTTTTCAATTTTACATGAATCTGGGATCAATATAAACAAATTAGTTCTAGCAAAACTGGCAATGTCAATCAACCACTTGCCATGTGGCACTGTGTCAAAAGTGGTTCAGGTTCAAAATGACCAATCAAATTATTTTTCCCTTCAGAGCGGCTCCGATTCTGAGAAATGACATTAAAAATATGGTGAAAACCTGCTCTTTGCTGCTCTCCCAGCCTGACTGAGATCCATTTAAGGTCATACCATTGAGTGTGGCGGCTTTGTTTGCCAGATCAACATATCGCTTGTAATCCTGACGAAGTACTTTTCCAGCAGCATCTCTCCATCCCTTCCAGGCAAATAACAATTCATCATAATCCCTGGACTCGGCCATAATCTTCTGGAGATCTGAAACACAGAACATTTGTTTAGCATCCAACTCACCTTCTGCACACTGTCTGCTAGCTAAATGTAAATTCATTAATAGCTTATCAGTTTAACAGTACTTTGCCATTAGCTATGGTAACAGATGTATTTGCTTCATTTTATCAATTAGTTGATATAATCTGCATATTAAATATCCCATAGTTTTACCTGGATCTAGAGGGTGGCATGTTTTATTTTTTCTGCAGACCTCAGCCACACTGTACTTGGTCTCCATGTTGGACAGGAGAGTGTTGTACTGAAAAGGTAAGGACACTACGGATTAAATCACAATGAAACCACCAGTAATCATCTGTTTTCTTTCAGATTCCTACAGATTCTCTCCAGAGCTGCTCAGACATGTGAAAAGGAACAGCTGAAGGTTGTCAATTCATAAATTGACAGTGTCTGGATTATGCACATAACGACAGGTTTTTAAGTGCAGCTGCCTTGACTTTGCTAATACTTCTTTGACATCTACGGAACTGCTTTATGTTATATTGTTCTGTATTCCCTTCTGCACAGTTCCTGGAACTGCCCACTTAACTATAACACTACAAAAGGCCTAACACACAGCAGCTGACTTTTACTAAGTTGCAAGGGGGTGAGTTTCACAAACAACACGAAAGTATTCATCCATCTTGTAGTGCAAAAGTTTCTCAGTGAAGCCTGCTCTCATTGGATAGTGGTGAGAGTTGAGGGGCTTTAGAATGAAAATTAATCACAATGTTATTTTTAAAATGCATGAGTGAAGTTATTCCTGTTCACATAGCAGGTATCTATTATCATAAATTTGTTGCGTAAGACATCTGACATATATCCGGCCTCAGTTGTACTTTGATGCCAAACAGCATGGATTTCAGGCATAACATCATTGTAAGTGTGAGAGAAGCTCAGCCATGTTACATGTTGATGGTCTGAGATGCAGTAAATTAATTTCTGATTATACCTGCAAGATCTAACTTTGTGTATCCTGGGATATTGCATAACTGCTGCCTGCTATTTTTCTCCCTAGCTAGATTCTGCCTGGTAGCTGGAGCCAGACAGATGTCTATCAGCACAAGCAAATGCTACAGATTTCCCTCTAATGAGTAATAATTACAGAGGTCTATTAGTTCCTGAATCTCTGTTGTATCTACTTTGATTATTTGTTGTGGGGAAAGCTTGTAGTTTTCTCTTTATCATGGTCTTGGAAGAACAGCTACAACTATTCCTGCTCCCAGAGTAGGTGATTTTTGAATTGAGATTCATAAACCTAAAAACTTTTCCTCCACACCTCTTCCAGTTCTGTCGTGGGCAGTGCAGCCCGCTCAATGTCGCTGAGTTTTTTGATGATACGTGTGACCGATTGATCCTGGAAGTCAGCAGTATCATACTGACGGGCCTTCTCTCCGTACCTCAAGGTGTGGGCTGACATCTCCAGGTTTTTCTGAAGCTGGAAAGGAATAATGAGGGATAACTTTAAATTTTTCCATTTTTAGATGGAGTGATTAGATGGATGAATGGATGGACACGTTAAAGATTCACAACTAGTTAAATCAGCAGAAACATGCACACGTGGGTTGATTAGTGACTCACCAACTCGATCAATTATTAATTCATTGACACATTTTTATTTTCTCTTTTAGTCAGAGGGTCTCACCATTGCCTGCTTATTGGCTTCATTGATGTCAGTGTTATACTTCCAGGAGGCCTCGGTGTAGGCGTTCCACACCACCTCAGCTGTGCTGTTGTACTCTTCCAGAAACTTCTTTGCATCAAGCTCATCTGTATTCTTGCCTGGGTAAACAAGGAGGAGACATAAGCTCAGTCACAGGATGTAAATAAAGAGTCATGTATATAAGTCTGAGAAATATTCATATACATTTTAGTTAACTTATTATGTGTGAATAATGATTATAGTGTGTAATTGTGTGTGATTACAATTAAAGGATTTTTTGCAGGGAAAATCTTAGAACAAAGATCTTGGAGAAAAATATATTTCTTTGCCAGTTTATTCTAACTCTAGTTCTAACCACACATTTCCCACTGCTCACAGTCCCCTCTTACCAATATCCTCAGGGTAGCCCTCAGGGATGGGTGGGACCCAGTCGAATTCAGGCCACCCCAAGGTCTCTCCTACATTCTGCTTTTCCAGCCACTCAATGACGGGCTTAAAGTATCTCATCAACGCGCCCGCATCCATTTTGTTGGTGCCAATTGCCTCCTGGAGCACGACAGGCCAAGGTTTGGAAGAGCCAGCCTGGAGAACTTTCCTTAAGGAGGTAGGTGGAAACTGTGTTACACCTTCAGTGCTTTCCTAAACCATTACCAGTTACAAGTGATATCCAAGTAAAACACATACTTCATAATGATGCCTGCCTCTGCAGAGCTGTCGATGTCACATGTGTGCAGTGGACCAGTGTGTTTTGCTGCTGCGCAGAGTTTTTCATGAAACTGGAACTGCAGGATGAAGCTGACAAAATACCTACAGAGAAAAAATGATCATCTCATTAGTGCACCACATATATTATAGTATTATTTTACTTACAATATATTACTTGTATTTCATTAAAAGTACAAAATAAGAATATAATGAAACTAGAAGTTACATTAAAGATTTAAAAGCATCTTACAAAAGATCAATAACAAGTGATTTTTCTTTTCATCTTTTTGGTAAAAGTTAATTACATTTAGGCTACTTCAATGAAATGACCAGAAATACCAAAATGCCAACAATATAGATCAGAACGTGATTGTAAGTATGTTTAGCCAATTCTTCCACCCTACAGTTAAAGAAAAAATGGTAAGATGCTTGTCTTATAAATCCCCCTCCCTGCCTCTGCAACAAGCTTCCTGCTATTGTAGAGTCTCTGTATTGTTTCAAACCACAATCAAATGCCAGGAATTCAGTCCAAATTACAGCTCACAGTACATTAATCCTCTGCTCACTGGCTGTTCTTGCATGTCAACCCTCTTAGGCTCACAATGAGACGTTTCATGTTTTCTTAACTTTGTGCTTTTCCTAATAAAATTGTCACTTGTAAAGCTTTTCACCAAGTGCTACTCATATTCAGATTTAGGCGCACAGCCTTGGTTAGCTATAGGATATGTCAATTGATAAAGCCCATAAAACAAAAAGAGGCAAAAAAAAACAGACCTTGATTTTCTTTCTTTTTTTTCATAAAAGTCATGGTGCATTCATTTGTTTGGGTTTTACAGGTGATTTGAGGTTTCTTTCTATGGGTTTTTTTCATTCTCTGGATCAGTGGGGGAGGAATTAAGCTCTACAAACAACATGAATCTGAAAGCTTTTATACTCACACAGACATAAAGGGGTTAATTCACTTTACTATTATTTTGCATACAAACACACGCACAGACACACAAATCACGACTGTGTACTAAGGAGGCATTGGCTTCATTTCATGGAAATTAAATTTTCAAAGCCGTAACAATTTGCCTTTGATCCTCTGCTTTCCCACACTTTGTGACAGGTCTGCAGCGTTAATCAAACAGCAAGGAAAACACAAATATATGGCACCAAAATAGTAATAGCCAAAGCTGACTGTCTTCATCTCTTCATTTACACAGTGGTGTGGGTGATGGTACCTAATGTATGGCGTGTTTCCAGGGATGTGGTATTTTGCTCCAGGATCAAAGTGTTCCTCTGTACGTCTGGTGGGTGGGCAGATGCCTTGATATTTTGTCCTTTAATGAAGAAATAACACATGGGTTTAGAACACGCTAGCATGTGGTTATATAAGACATAAGTTCTGGAAAGCTACTCAGCCTTTAAATGCCTTTCTGTCTTATTTGTTAAGTTTAAGTGTCAGTTGGCTATGCATGCTCTATTTCCAGCAACAGTTTACATCACACAAACATTCACACAGTCTGAATGCTAGCCAATACATCCACAGGTTTCTACTGTAAGAGCAATTCATCTGTGCAAAAGTGTTAGGAAATATCAGTCGGTATCACTTTGTCATCAGCAGAGACTTTGAATCAGTTTAAAGTGAGAGTTTATCAGCCCAGCCTTACAATGTTTTGGTTTAGTTTTGGTACTCACTAATACTGTTGTTTTTGCACACAGCTGTTTTCAGCAAAATCAAAAAGACAGAAAGAAAGAAAGAAAGAAAGAAAGAAAGAAAGAAAGAAAGAAAGAAAGAAAGAAAGAAAGAAAGAAAGAAAGAAAGAAAGAAAGAAAGATCTTAAAGCAGACACAGTTTGCAACCAGCTGGTGGAGCATGTATGACCTACAGAGTCACATGTACCCCAGTGGAACTGGTGGAGGCCAAAACCAGAGTTTACAGAGGGCAAATGCTTAACTTAAATGGATCAGTTTGGCAAAAACACAGCTCCAAAGAAATGATATTGTTAGTGCTAGATGTGTAGCTTCATATTTACTGTACAGACATGGAAGTGGTTCTGAAGTACAGAGCATACTCAGCTTACCTGAGGTACCACCACTCAGAGTTGTACTTCTCTGGAGGAGTGCGTCCACTAAACACACCCCACCTCCACTGGTCGATGAGGTAGCCAAAAGGAAGGAAGGCGATCTTCTCCAGGGCCATCTTCAACAGGTAGTTGATGTCAGTTTCTGGAGGCAAACAATGCAGAACATTTTTTGATGATGGACATCAGACACGAGGTCATCAGAAGGATGTGTGAGAGGGTATTTTTCTCCGTCTCTGTCTCTTCACCTGTATCAGAGCTCACAGTTTCCAGCAGGCCGAGAGTATGCAGATGTTTGGGCGTGGAAACGGACAGAGACAAAACATCACCGATGGCCTCGTGGAAACCGGGGTTGGCTCCACGACGGTAGCCCACAGGCTGGTCCTTGTACTGCAGGTAATACTGGACGTGACCCATCTCATGGTGCACAGTGAAGAGCTGCTCCATGGTCACAGTGGTGCACTGCTTGATCCTACAGGAGAAAAAACATCAGTATAACTGATTAATAACTTTAAGTGGACCCAACTTAATAACTAACTGGCATCTGCTTTACAGTACTTAGTTTTTACCTGAAGTCTTTGCGGTTGTAGAAGTCCCAGGCAGAGGCATGGCACACCACCTCTCGGCCTTCAGGCTTCTCCAGCATGGATCCATTCCAGAACTCTGGAGGCATCTCTGCTAAACCCAGGGAAGTGAAGAACTTCTCAGCCACACGAAACATGTGCGTGGCGTTGTAGCCCTGTGAAGAGGAAACAGGTGCATGTTTTAAAGTTGACCCCAGTGTGTCAGTGACAAAACTAAAAGCATCCAAAAACAAAAAAAAAAGCTGTGTATTTATGAGATTTCTGATTAGTGCTGGTGTTTCCTGAAGAGCATATTTTCCCACTTTATTCCCATCTATTTGGTCCCAAAGGCCCAAAATCTTTGCAGCACACTTACTTGTTTGACCATTTCATCAGTCACATCCATGTTGGGTTTGTTAGGAAATGGGATCATCATACCATAGATGTTGTTCCAGGTCTGGGCCCACATATTTCCTGAGTGTGAGGAAGAAAACACACTTAAGTAACAATTCTGACTCATGGGACACTCCACACATCGAGCACTATAGGAAATGCCTACATGCAGTATGTTCATTCGAGGTAATGAGATAAGGACATGGCATGCTAACCCCACATGGTTTAAAACCTTAACAGTTGTATTCTCCCTGGTGTGTTTGAGGCTTTTATACAATAATAGCTGTTTGTGCTAAGGACTGTATAACAATTCCTGGGGTGGAGAGGAGGGCTGGATCTTATGTTTGCAGTTTTGAAAAGGCCAAATTCTTGTCAAGGTTAATAATGTGTAGTTTGGACCCTCCTTTTTACTTTCCTTTTGAAAAACTTGCTACTACTGGATCCAGTTCCGAGTTTCGATTTGTTACGGTCTGCGGGCAACAAATTCCTTAATGAAGCCTTTATTCATGATCTCTCTGAGGAATATTTTTTTCTTCACTTTCTGTCACCACATGCTTCTGCAGTGAAAAATGAAGTGGTGACATACAGACAAAAACGTCTAAGTCAGAGACACAATGTAAAACCGACCGCCTTAACTGAAATATGGACAGTGGGATGGGCAAACAAGCAGCTCTTCTCTGACCAGGACATTTCTTCATCAAAACAAACCCTCCCTTTTGCAAAAAGATCAAATATCAAGCCACCTCTTTTCTGACTCAAACACTATCTAATCATTTCTATACTGCTCATGATGCATGATGCAACGCATGGTTCTTGTCAGCAGGTAGTTTAGTTCAGCAAAATAACAATGTACCTAGCAGATGGGCAGGAATAGGTCCTTTCAGGTTTATATACTTGGGACCATATTGTTTGTAGAGTTGGCGACGCACAAACGCATGCAGGTTGAGGTAGAGGGGCTCAATAGTCCGGTAGAGTTTTTCCAAATCAGCCTCGAAGGTGTCAGTCTCGTACCAAGACCTCCAGTCTGCTCCAGTGTCTGCAAATCCTGAAACAGAAGAGAAATGTTAATGTTTGTTTTTTTCTTGTGTTTTCATGTCATCTTAATTAAATCACTGAAACATCTGCAGTGTTACTAATTTTGACTCTTAATGACTTAATGACATAAGTCAGGGGAAACTTCTTACCATCAGCTTGAGATGCCTGGTTGCTGAGCTCCACAAACCTGGGGTAGTGTCTCTTGAGAGGTACACCTGACGCATTGTGCCAGCCCTCCCAGGCAAACAGCAGTTTCTTGTAGCTCCTGGAGTTGGCCATTATGTCTGTGAGTTCTTCAGAATGGGAAAAAAACACACACATCAGCTATAAAGAAAAGATGACACACCAAGGAGAAATAAAAAATAAAAAGTGTCAAGTTTTTCCCTCCCTAGAATAAAGACACATTGATGTTTATATGCCTCTGCGCTCCACTGGCTGGATAATGCCCAAACAAACATATTATCCAAGAGATTAGTCAACTCCACATTCATCTATAGACATCATGTAAAACAACATTTATCACTAGGAAAGGAAATGAAGGCGAGAGCTGGAGACACATTAGATAATTGGACTGTTGGAAAAAGAGACTGTTGTTTGTAATTTTAATAGAGCAGTGCTTTTCTTGTGAGGGCATGTGCCAGATACTTTGAGTAATGCTGTCCCAGTGTGTTTCTAAGATTATGCAACCGATGCTCATTAAAGGGGACATATAATGGGGAAATATAACTTTTTGAAGGCTCTTTAACAGATATTTGGGTGTTTGGCTAGCCTTCCAGCCCCCAAAGTGTGAGAATTGACAATTTGCAGGTTCCTGAGGCTGAAACCCATGTGGTTTTACCAGCTGTTCCCTTGGTTGTGATACAATGATGTCATTAGTTTTCAAATTTGCATAATATCAACCCTACCTGTGAGTACCGGCAGAAGGGGCAGAGTGGGGTGAGCAGCGGTTCATTTGCATTTAAAGGGACAGGCGCTGAAACCAGCCGTTCTGAACAGGTCTGTTTTGAGCCGATGACCGAAGCATGTCACAGATATGTCTATTTTTTTTGAGGATTTAAGGAAAAGGGGCATAATGTCTCCTTTAAAGAGACTGAGTCTATACAACAGTTAATAATCATATTTCTGTTTATGGGCTGTGATTTTTCAGTGGAAATAATTGTTTTGGCTCAACTTGTCGTGGTGTGTGTGTGTGTTGGCTAATGTGTCTAACAAGTATTTCAAGCAGAGCACAGGGGACATAGTTTACAATTCCTAAATGCAGTGTTAAAACCTACTGATGATGTTTCTACAGCTTTCTACTGAACTCTCATGGGCACAGCCATAACATTGCTTGTGGATCTAAAGTCATTTTGTCCATCCTGTTACTTTTCCAAGAACTGATAAGATCATAAGCATGTATAATTGTTTTTGGCCCTAGACCCCCCCCCCTTCACGTTGTTTGGAACATATTCCTGAACATTGCTCTGTTCCTGTTTCTTTCTAGAACACCAAAACATCCGTATCATACACTGTATGCATTTTGAGCCCTATAACTGAGTACAGAGAATCTATACTCACCAGGTTCCAGGCTCCAGCTTATGTTGGATCCAGCCTCTGGATGCACTTTGGCTGTTGAATAAATGTTATCCATGGTGCTGAGGATGGTGTTATACTGCGAGAAAAAGAGATCTTACGTCATTCTGTGATGCTCAAAAGAAAATCCCCCATTAGAAAACATGAATCAGAAACACACCTCCTCTCTTTCTGCCTGTGGCAGGTTGGCAGCTCCCAGTATACGGATCTTCTCCATCAGTTTTCTTTTAGTAGCATCAGGGAGATATGTCTCAAGACTCGCAATAAAGACCTCCTTGGCCTTTTTCCCCCAAGCTTCAGAGAATGCCTGCTCATCAAGGGATGCATTTACCTAAAAGTGATAGGAGGAAGTGAGTAACAGTGATATACTGGAGCACTCCAATTGGTCAATACTTATGAATCTGAATTTCTTGACAAATGTTGGATGAACTGAACTTTTGCAAAGAATTTCATGTTTCTCAAGAGTTGGATTTAAATTATTACAATGACTTTTTCATCCAATGGCACCATAAGGTTGAAAACTTGGATTTGTACTTAATGAAGTACCATGAAATTTCTTATAGACCTTCATAATTCCCTGAGAATGACTCCTGATGACTTTAGTTTACCCCTGACCTTTCCTCCTATGTTCAAGTTTTCACCTCTTCATCTATCCACTGATGTCTCTATAAGACAGACTGGTTCAAATCTTTTTCAGACATTCATGGTCCTCAAAAGTTTCACCCATTATTTGGCTCCGGGATAAATTACCATCGTATTTGGGCCTTTCGAATTTTGATGTCCTCTGGCCTTTGCTCCTACACCATCACTGGGACAGAATTGTGCAATACTGAAGTTTCCTTGTCCAACAGTCTGGTTTTCTTGCCAATGAACAATACAGTCCCACAGAACCTTGTTATTCAACCACCATACTGTCTTAATTTGTGGCTCATTGTTCCTCAACAGTTGTACCAATATGTCTTCCTTCTGGGATCTATAGTGCTGTTTCTGTCCGCTGGGGCCAAGGACAGAACAGCAAAATAACCCAAGCTCAAGGTTCATATTTTTTTAAACTGCCTTTGTCACTCAAGCTCACATGCTCATATACAGCCTCTCTGCATCTCTAGAGCCTTTCTTTATGGCCCTCTGGAAGGTCATGGACATACGCCTTTTCAGTACATAATGACAATGCTGGCAGAATGGATGGAGTCAAGGCTGCTGTGGAACAACACATGGACATTATGTGTGCTGAACATTGATTTGCTCCTATTCAGTATGATGAACTACTGTAATATTGTGGCAGTGCTGTGCACCCCATACAGTGCACCATTTTATTTTCCTCAAGACAGAAGCTGGCATGTTGTCTCGTTGCAACCAATCAGTGTGTGTCATGTCAAAAATTAGAAAAGGGAATGAAAAATATCTGCAACACCCAAATGTTGATGAAACCGGAGCAGTGACGGCAGTTTCTCAACACACATCCTGACAGAAGTGACAGGAAAGTGGTTCAGTCCCACTCATGTTTTCCTTGAAGCCTTTCTTTTCCGCCTTTCCCCCCACAGGCCTCGCTGAGATAAGAGGCTGCAGGAGGGAAAACTGGTGACAGCAAGCTAAAGTATTAACTCTGACCTTTGGGCGCTTCCCCTCAATCTCTGTCCTTCTCCTAATTGTTTTTTTTTCTTCCTACAACCACCCATCCACTCAGATAATCACACTGTCAGCAAATAATACAGATAAGACTGAAATGCCTTTTAGCTGACTTTCTGTCACTCAAGGTCTCTGTGTTGCACAAGCTGTGACGTGTGATGTAATTGTTACAGTGTTACATTAACTTGTCTATTATAAGTTCTTCTCTCTTATAAAACCTTTGAAAACATAACTTGTGTTTATATACAGACTTCATCCCAATACTTTGTTCCTATAGTATTAATGTAAAGACAGTTTTGAACATATTTGCATCTGAAATATTAAAGTTAAAAAATAAAACAATGTTTTTGAGTGATAAAATGTGTATTTATCATACATACATAGAAAAGCAGTAAAATTAAAGCCCGAGCCTAGGGTCAGCCTATGGTACTTGAAGGCAGCTGTTATTTTATTCTGAGGTATCTGAGGTAATTGATATCCACTCATTCAGGATGATTAGAAGCCTGTGTTCTGATCCTCATTCTGTTTGATCCTCTGCACCCTCACGTCTGAAGGTGCAAGGGCTGAAGAGGGAGTGAAGTGTGTGCGCATGCGTGTGCCGGTTTATTAAAATAATCTTAGCATGATGAATTTACGGCGCAGCATAAATGGAATGCAGCGTAAGAAAAAATATCTCTGACAGAC
>OMNW01014310.1:0-11644 GCA_900303245.1 Selene dorsalis
CTGCGCCTGGCAGTCCAGCTGCAGCACGCCCCCCCGCACCGTCACCGTGTCCTGAGGCTCCTGCGTGAAGGTGAAGTCCACGAAACCTCCGAGGCTGTACGCGGAGGAGGAGGAGGAGGAAGATGAGGAGGCCTCTGAGGCTGCAGGAGGAGAAGAGGAGGCATGAGGTCACCAATAGGACAGTGATATCCTCCATCACTTAGAGCTCATTTGGCCAGTGCCTTTGTCCAGAACAGCAAGTCTGGTCGCTTTTCCAAAACATGTCACAAAGTGCTTTACAAGACAAGATAAAACTGAGGATGAACAAAATGAATTAAAACAAACAAAAAACAATGGGATGCGACAGAGGTTCAGGAGAAATGAGATAAAACTGTCTAAAACAATCATCCAGAAACAGGATGATGACTTCAATATTATGAATTTAAAAAACACTATCAGACCTCAGGCCAAGAGAAAGCACAACTATAAAAAGAGGAACTATGCAAGTCTGAGTGGTGGATAAAGTTATTTATCATATACGATGTTACAATGTGTATATTTGTGTAGTCTTATCTGTTATAAACAAGAGATTACAGGTTGCAGGGCACGTTAGTGTCGCAGTGCCGCAGAGACGAGAGCTGGACACCGGGTCAGAGGCTCTGATGGCGCAAGGTTGGTTTTCGGCCAAGAGACGCGAGGTGGAAGGCAGAGAGCCTCCATTCTCCCTGTAACACCTTACCATCATTTATTTAACCATCACAGTTCCCTGAAGCTGTTTAATTAAGGTAAAAATGCAGCATAGCTTCAGTAAGCTAAAAATCCTGCAGAGTTCCTCTTTAAGAGTGAGCGACAACATTGTTGAAATATAAGTGTCCAACGGGGACAGCGTCAATTCATGACAAGATAAATCAAATATAAAGAAATAAATCAGTTAGTCGGAAGGTAAAGAAATAACCATCATCAAACCTGAACTAAGTGAGCAACTACTGCCGGCCCCAAGAACATCAGGGGTCACAGGGGCCCCATACTGTTTCTGTGTTAGCAGTCTTGTTTAGAATATGAACCACTAGCAGGATTTTGATTGACACCAAGTTTATTAACTGTCTAACAAATACAAAGACGGTTGTTGTCTGACAGCTGATATTAGCCCTGGGGCTCTGGTGGGCTAAAGAGGCTGTGATGCTGGTGGAATATGAACAGATGAAGAGAGATATATTCTACCTGCTGACTCCTGGTGCAGTGATACAGTGGAATCTTCCCTCTATCTCAATGATCTGGATTAACTAATCAGATAACAGCCCCAGCTGTCCTGATAAGATCAGCACACACTGTAAGTGTATGATATTAACGTCCACCACCTTACTGTTTTTAGTGTGGGTCCAGACACTTGTCTTTGTGAGCTGATACCCATCAGTGCAGCTCAGCGGGACAGAGAAACCACGCAGCTCCAAAAAAGATCCCTGCTAATTCACTGCTCTGTTCCTGAATCAGTCGTTAAACCGGAGGTGGTTTACAACTTCTGACCGACACGAGACGATAAACATGAGACAGTGGGGCGTACAGGCGCCAGCACAGCTCTGCTCCGCAGTCAGAAAAATGGCAACAACAAATCACTGACACTCAGTCACCATCACTGAAGGATATTTACAAAAGCCACTGGATTTGCCAGGCTACAAACGTCATTGGATCCTCATCTCACCCAGGTCACCCACTTCTCACTGCCTCCCTGTGGCAGGGAACACAGCCCCTCAGCAACTCGCCCATCCAGATTCCTTACAAGTTTTTATCTAAGTGTCATCAGTGAACAAGAATAAGTACAACCATGCCCTGTAAACATGCAACAACACCCTCATCATGTTCAATATTATCTATGCAGTTCATTCAGTTGAGCACATATTCTCTGTTTTATACCATTTATTCTTATGCATACAGACTGTAGGGTATTTTGTCACTGCATATAGATATGTTTGCTGTATGTAACACTAGAGACACATTTCATTTTACACTGTGCTATGACAAAAAAAAAGCACTGAATTGCAGCAGTGAAGTAAAGGAGCCACATGGGTGTGATGCACACAGTGCACCGTCCCTGCACTGGTGATAAAAGTAACATGGATACTAATACATGACTTGTCCTCCTACAACACACTGCTTAGCACACACAGACATCTCTCTACAGAATCAGACAGTCTCTGGTCTGGATGCTAACAAAATCTCTGGCGTGTGTGCATTTCTTTAAACCACCATAACTGTTTTGGGCCGGACACAAAGATGCTTAAAACAGAGGCGACATTTGCGTGTGTGGAAGTGAGCACTGTCATTATAATCACTGATTCCCCATTAAAAAAAAACACTAGAAAAAAGACAGTGTGATTACACAATCTATGTCTTTAATAAGATGTCATTTTCAGTGCGTTGACTGTTCACTTGGAGGTTGCTGGTAATTGCTTCCCATAATGAAGCTGATGGTGAAAATGGTAAGAGACACACTGTGCTGTTCAGTATAATCATACCTGAAACAGGATCAGTGTGTTAAATAAAGGAACCTAAGGTACAATACTGACATCATGGATTGCCAAACTCTTTGTAATACGGCTTAAAAATATGAAAGTCAGCATTTCTAACATGATGTGTCAGGTGAATGAACGACGCAAACTGACAAACACAGGAGGGAACACACAGGCTAAACACAATGGGAGGTTAATTACCAAAAAAAGATACAGGTGTGAGAGACACAGACAAACTAGAAACAACAGGGCAGGGAGAAGATGCGAGGGATTTCCAAAATAAAGCAGGAAAACTCAAAAACTGGGGAAAAAAGAAAACACACTGAGGAGATGACAAGTATCACTGCAAAGCCTTAAATACCATAACCTCACCCACACTGTCACGCTAACTGCACTCACCCATTCTATGTGATGTTCACTGAAAGAACATGTGCTACTTCACGTATTATTACAGTCTTACACTTGGTGTAGTTTAAATTGTGTATAATAAGACAACTGTTGAACAGCTACAGTCTGCAGAACCAACAGGAATTACTCCTCCAGGCTTTTAACTATTCATTCATTTATTCATGGTTTGGTATATTTACTCATATTTGTCCCTGATTTTGTCAGATGTGTCTTTACCACAGAGAACTGACTTGAACCTCCAACCTGTGGTGCCTTGCTCTGCAGGATTATTCTCATAATCAAAGCCTTGTAAACGTGTTACATTCTTTGTTTTCTAGCTTTTATATTTTGTGTAATGTGGTGCAAAGCTCTGACAGCAGTGAGTGGTGGCATCTCCTTGTGTCTTTGATGCTGACGCTGTTGAAGTCTTTCATCCTGATCAGAGAAGCAGTTTGTTCAGTCAAAGCTGCGGTTCAGCGTGTGCGTCGTTCCTGGAAAGTGTGAACAGAGGTTCAGAACTACCAGAAGTCACGTCGATACGAAGACAGCTTTAAAATCAAAGAACACAACTTTTTTTCTTTTTTTTTTTCTGATGTTCCTTTTGAAGGAACTGATTCAGTTTCTCCTGAAGTGAAACTCACACCATCAGGTCTGGAAACTCTCTGGGCCTGGTCCCAGCTCTTACCAGGAAACAGAACGTTTAGGTCAGTCAGACAGTTTTTTTTTTTAGGCTTTGCTTTTTGTTCTTACTCATATTACAGAACAATCAGCATTTAATTATAACCACTTCTGATGAGTGCAGGGCTGCTGTCTCATATACACCTCATGCAAGTTTTATCTGGAAATCAACAAGCCTTAGTTAGCATAAGTATCTGGAACTGAAGTGGTCTCCTCAGTACATACTGCCTGCGCATGCCCAAACCAACTGCTCTCTCATTGGTCAGAAATCTTACTAAGAGGAGGAACAATAACAACAACCACTGAACACCAGCAGAGTGTCACATATTGTGTCGGTTGCTGAGTTGATTACATTCTCACTGCAAACAAACCGTGCCAGGGCTTGGTGCCATGCTCCCTGTTTTGGAATAGAATAGAATAGAATAGAATAGAATAGAATAGAATAGAATAGAATAGAATAAAACTTTATTGTCCCCTAGGAGATCATGGAGTCAAGTGCTCAACTGCTTCAGATGAGCCAGGTCTGAAAACACCCTTAGATTTAGTCATGCCCTAACTGCTAGCTGATTTCACTTCAGGTTCAGGTCAATATCACACAGCTCCAAACTGTACATACCCATGGGTCAGAGTTGATGTACAGCTGCACACATTCTAATATCAAAGAGGTTGTTATAGATCCCAGCTTTGCATTGGAAGCGGTGTACACAGCTTCAAGGCTCAGTTGTGCGTGTACGTAAAATTTAGGAATGAGGTCATGGAGAGTCTCTCACCAGTCAAGCTCCAGCACAACATGAGTCGATGGTGAGAGAATGTTAGAGTAATTCATATGAGTGAAAACAAACGGTCTAAAAGACTAAAAACGGTTTTAAACTCTTGTCACATCACAGAGAATTTAATTATGGAGGAGAAACGTGGAAGTGTTTATTTTAGTCAACAAACTCATACTTGGAGATACCCCGCTGAGTCCTGATTTGCAGATCTGGAATCAGAGTCTATAACCTGTGGCTACCTCCCTGTCCTACCTTATTTCTGCTTCTAGATTCAGTTTCATCCTTCTTGCTTCCACATTCCTTTATTTTCATTGTTTCACACCTTCTCTCCTCTTCCCCTCCCTTTCCTTTCATCTTTCTCTCTCTTTCGTGTCCTTTACGGTTTCCTCCTTATTGATTCCCCTTCAGCAGCCACCACCCCCCCATCAGTAAATCACTATCTTGACAACTCTATCTGTGCTCACTCCCACTGGTCTCTCACACACAGTCATTCAGTTAATCAGTGTGTCCTTGTCCTCCTTGTCCTGCAGTCTGATGTTATCACTCTTCGTCTGCTCTCCCTCCATCTCTCCTCTAATGTCGTATGAATGTTTAAAGATGTTTTCTTTGCTGTTTCGTGAGCTGAAGGATTCTCTGTAAATCGGACTGAAATCAGAGGCAGGCAGATTTCTTGGAAAGCACTAGAGCTGAAGTGATTAGTCAATTTTGTGATCGGTTCAATGGCAGAAACAATTTTTTTATCTAATCTCATCTCAGTTATTTTCAAAGTGGTTGTTCTTTTTCACAGTTAAGGATTTGTCAATTGTTCTGTTAAATAAATGCTAACAATGTACATGTGAGCCTTTTCCACTGCGTTTCAGTCCAAGATTTGTCCTAATTGAAACTTGTATGTACATCCTGTGGTTTGGAATCTGACTGAATCAGACCATAACCCTAACATGATGAGGGTAACCGCACTCCTTCCAACACAGAACCAAGACAAACACCAGCAGATTCACAGAGAGAGGAATCTCTTGTTGCATCTCTAAAGGTCCCCACAGAGTCGGGCGTACTGCGAACAGACTAGACTGTCCGTGGTCATTTCAGGTTTATTAGTGTTTCGTAGTTGAGCGTACCAATTTCCCACATTTCCCACAATCCTTGCGTGCTGTTTACACGTTCTGTCACGGCAAAGTCGTTTGTGTGGCGCACACATGGAGTGCAATGGACATGCCCTGTGGACATCCATTTTGACCTAGCACGAACTCTGAGGACAACAGAACTACTGCGTAGCAGGAGCAATTAACAAGATCTTCAGATTCATTCTTTTAGACCTAAAATGTTGGGAAACTATAGCCCAGGTTGAACTTGCCTTTTCCTTTAAGGAATACCACAACCCTCCTCCTTCAGTCTTAACACTGACAAATGCCGACACATCAGCAAACAACACAGAACAAAAGAGATAAAGCCGGTGAAACCAAAGCCATTTAAGCTCTTATATGAATATAACTGTGTTTAACACTCCCAAAAAATTTGCCCAAACATATATGGATCTGTGGAAGATCTACCCAAAATGTAGAAACTCCTGTCCTCGGTCCTGAGTCCAGAACAAAGCAGGGGATGATTTACACATGATCCAAAATATGACAGAAGCACACACACTAATGCAAACAGGAACAAGATGCTACAGCTATAAAGCAGTTACTGTGGAAACAGATCAGCAGGATCCTACAAGACCTGATTAGACTGAGAAAAAATCACACCTGGATCGACTCGGGTTCAGTGGCAGACCTCAGTGTGCAGGGACCGAGTGGCCCCATGAAGACCTCCACAGCACACACACTCTGCTAGACTTCACGTTAAATGAGCTGGCCCCACACAGGTAAATGCCACAGGCTGCGAAAAGCTGAGACTCACTGTAATAATGGAGGCAGAGAGGTGGAGGAGTATAGAGCCATCTGGGAGTTTACCTGATAAGATGAGACTCAGTGACAGGGAAGTGGACTTCAGCCAAGACCATCTGATTACACACACACACACACAGTGGCTGACACCATGGGTAGTGCCTGAAAAGAAGACTGCATTAAGGCCCTGGGCAGCATCCAAAAAGTGTGTGTGTGTGTGCGGCGCCTGCTTGTGTGCGTGCATGTGTTTAAAATCTGTGCCAGCAGCTGCCTGCCGGCTTAGAAACATCTTGAATGAGAGGAGGAAACGGGAAGAAAAACTATGAAGCAAAAAAAACAAAAAAACAACTAAAACTAAAACTCTCAATCTGTCACAGAGACAGGAAATTAGCTACTGGCATATGAGTCAGTCAGTCAGTCAGTCAGTCAGTCAGTCAGTCAATTAGTTTGAAAAAGTGCAGTATTTTCTGGATTTGCTGAATACCTGCCATTACCCAGAGCTTAAAATTTCAGCTTCATAAGCTGAAATAGTTTGAACCAGGGGTCGACCGATTATCGGCCGATATTCAGCCTGCATCGGCCATTTTTTTTCACTGATTATCGATTAAATAAATGTATTTTGGCTCTGATGCAGCGTCTCTCTGCCTGAAGTCACTGTGTAACAATGCCCTGCCCACAGCCCCCACTGATTGGTTACATTGGTTTCTGCAGCACAGTCTGGTGCAACTGGACTGGGACTAACTGAGACTCAAACTTCAGAACTGCAGAGCACAGTTCTGTTTTTACTTTATTGATTTTATAAAAAAATAAAAAAATAAAAAATCAGGGAGCGATTTTATTCATTTATTTTTTTCAGTGAACTTTAAGATGATTAAACGTATAGCTTGAAGGCATTTCAACCAACATCTGTGTTAGATACAAATATTTAAGATCTTTTTATCACAGCTTTTCACAGTGTTCAAAAAAGAAACAGTATACTGTATTCGGTATAATTCCAGTTGTGTTGTTCTAAATTCTGACGCCAAATATTTTTAATGCAAATGAAAATTGTTCCTAAATATCAGTTTCCCTGATTACCAATAATCTGTATCTGTATCGGCCCTGAAAGACCCATATCAGTCGATCCTTAGTTTGAATAGCTGATGGAGTAACTGTAGGAATAAGTTAAAATGGCACTGGCAGGTAGAAGAGGAAGAAGAAGGCGTGCTAACAGCGAGAGCAGGAAAGAAACACTGGAAAACAGAACGTTCTCAGTCGAGGTGTTTCTGATTCAAACCTCACGCATCACACTTGATTATCCACCTCGCATCATCATACGGAGAGAAGGAGGAAAGTGACCCTGCTGGAGACCTCAATTTCACACCTTAGTTGAAAAAAAGCCACTAAAACATGTGTCATGTGGAGAAAACATGAGAGCTGACATGTGAGTTGTTGTTAACAAGTTCTGTGGAGGCAGAAGGATCAGTACGCCGGACTGAGGCAGTGATTCATAAATTATTCCTCAAATAAAACACAGCTCAGTCTAGGCTTCAGTCTGCTTCAATTCCCTGACTCAGACAAGCAGCCTGTCTACACTGATGGTGGCTCAGGTGAGACAGATTGTTTTAAATGATCTGTTTCATGGCATCATGGAGTCACAGTAGGTTTTTATTTTAAACAAACTTGCAATCGGTTCTTAGATATAGATATTTTTTTATTTATATTTCCTATGTCCAACATACTTTAGCATTTTACTCAATTGAAGTGCAGCATACTTGTTTTTACTCTGGTTTTATTCTAGCTTAGTCATGTATTTTATTTTTCTTTCTACTTGCCGCTAACTCCCCATTTGTCCTTTATTGCCCCTCTGATAGAAGAGTATGCTTGGTTATGTGAAGTCAGTGAAAGCTTTCTGAATTTGAATCAGGATCTGAAACACAGTTTAATGATGTGAACCAGAAACTGTCTGTACTTCCAGACTGAAGTCAGACCAGACAAGCCTGTGTGATTAGAGTCATTTCCATAGGGCCAAACAAAGAAGTGAATGTGAATAAGCCGAACAAACAAATAAATAAAAATATCATAATAAACTAATGGGTACAGGTGATATGAGGGTTTATACTTCTGTCTGTTATTGTTAATGTGTTGTTAATGTTTAATCTGCATCTTCAGTATTACAATGGCAGAGTCAGAGAATTCACTGCACACACCTCTATCTGGTTATCCTAAATTAGCTTTTCTTTTTTTTTATTTACCAGACTCAGTAAAATCCAATATATCATCAACATTACCAACATATTTAATATTGTGGTTTAGAATCACATTCTGTTGATCAAGCTCATCCAATCTGATGTTGTACATGAAAAAAACAACACACCACACCCAGAAAGATAGACAGACACACACACAGACAGACAGACAGACAGACAGACAGACAGACAGACAGACAGACAGACAGACAGACAGACAGATAGTGGTTTTGTCCAGCTGGTGTTAGAGCCCTGCAGATGAGAGTATGCATGTGTGTGTTTAGCATTAAGCCCTCATTAACAAGTCTCACCTGTCATTCACCCTCTGTGTCTCACTGAACTATAACTCAGATAATCCTTCTGACAATCTCACAGCTGAGCTCCACACACACGCACACGCACACACGCACACACACGCACACACACGCACGCACGCACGCACGCACGCAAGCACGCACGCATGCACGCACACACACACACACACATGCACACGCACATGCACACACGACACACACACACACAGGCAGATGGGTAAATCAGATGGGCACAGATGAACAGCGTGCTATCCTGGGCTCCTTTTAACAGTCAAATTGTTAACAGACTGAGTTTTATTCAGCATCAAGTCTTGTGTAAATAATAATTTGCCAATGTGTCAAACCACTGCTTTTCCACTTCTGCACAAACTTTACACCATTTTCTTGTAAAAGCTTGTCTGCTGGCTACACGCAGTCTTTTTGTCAGGTACCTGCCTCTCCCTGCTGGTCACAGCAGTTGGTTGAAATGATATTGTATCTTTTGTTACATCAAAATTCTGCAGGATGTTTTGGTTTAGTGCAGCTCAGCCTGGTCAGAGCTGTCTGCTTTTGATCCAGGGTGTTATGAGGAAGAAGGTTTGACTTGTACAGCCACACTCTGCCCATACTCATGAGTCAGAGGTGCTACACTGAGGTTTATTTGGGCTTTCATTTTTTACTTTAAAACTTCAACATCTAAGTTTGATTCCTGTTCCATCTTAATGTACAGTACTATACTATAATATTTACTATACCTACTTTATCACATTTTTTATTATACCTACCAATGTGTGTGTATGTGTGTTCATTTCTCATCTCCATACAAATAAATGCAGATATTGTGTGTAATTATAATCCACAGACCCCCTACCACCTACTCCTCTAAGTTTACTGGTTCCATGTCTCCTAATACATGTGAACACTTAAAGGAATAGTTCAACATTTTGACAAATTCTCCTATTACCATAATCCCTATAGTCATAGGGGCAGGTTCATTACCTTAAATTATCGGTGCATGTTGTTTGAGATCCACGGGGCAGAGACACGAGCTGCTCAGCGAACACAATGGAGGTGAATGGTACAAGGTCCTCTGTCCCTCAGAACTCATCAAATACACAATCCAACGACTCCAAAACGCTCTCATGCACGCCGTTTAGTTTAGGTCTTTAACTCCCACCTCCGGGAGAGCTTCGACCAGCTCCCGAGGAAGGCTGAGGACATTGAGTCCAAGTGGACCATGTTTTCCACTTCCATTGTTGATGCAGCCGTTCGGACATGTGGCCGGTCCCGGGTAAGCAGGAGAAGATGGATGGATGGATGGATGGATGGATGGATGGATGGATGGATGGATGGATGGATAGTTAGTCTTAAAGAGGAACTATACAGGATTTTTTGTAGCTGTGCTACATTGTTACCTTAATAAAAACAGCTTCAGAGTAATTGTGATGGTTTAATAAATGACTTTTAACTAGTTACAGGAAGAATGGAGGCTCTCTGTCTTCCACTTAGCATCTCTTGGCCGAAAACCAACCTTGCACACTCAGAGCCTCCAACCTGATGCCCCAGCTCTCGTCTCGGCAGCACGACACAAACGCACCTCATAATCTGTAATCTCTTGTTTATAACAGATTAGATTAACAGGACTACACAAGTATACACATTCGTAATGTGTATATAATAAATAACATTATCCATCGCTCCATGGATTGCTTCCTCACTGACATCGTTGAAAACAAATGCTCATGGCCAGGATGAGAGTTAGCAGAACAGCGGAAAAGCGACTTAGTTCCTCTTAAAACATCATGCATATCAAAACTGTGCATGTATATTAGACATGAGCTCAGAGATCTGGGAATGGAAAACCAAACTCACAAGCACACAGTTCTAGCTGCAAGCGCACGACTCTCCCCTGTTAGCGCACATTTCAGCCTCGTGAGCACAACAGCAAAAAGCACAGAGCTGTGATCAGGCCTCGCTCCACCCTCGCTCCAGCTTATTTCAACACTGTGTTCTGAAGCTTTCAGGAAGGGGTGCAAGGTCCTGCTGGAGCAGCTGAGCACCCCCCAATATAATGGGAGGGGAAACACTGCTACTGCTGCATATCTGACTCTGTTACACATGATTTTTCACACATGTGAGCTGGGTCTGGAGCTGGGTCTGGAGCATACACTTTGGCCTCATTCAGACTGCAGCCTAAAAACAATTTACTAACTCACAGTTCACATTACATATTGCAAGTGATCAGATCCAATCTGTGTGTGTCCATATTGCGTGTGTGTAATCCACATTGATTACTATGGTAACAGGCTACGTCCAGAAAAACAGATAACAGTGAACTGTGCCTGTTTCTGTCCCAAATCACTATGTGGACCAGGACGTCTGGTGCCAGGCAGAGCAGCGATGCCTGGTGGACTCGCGTGCTGGGGACGTCTGATGATGCAATGTGGCGCTCAATTACGTCGTCATTATTGCTGTTTTTGTTCGTGTCGTGCTGCAAGTGACATAGAAGATTCTTCGAAATCCTTGAGCAACGGAGCCGTTCACAATGAAACGGATCTGCACAAATCCAATCTGAATCACATTTGAAACCACCTCCATATGTGGTTTGAATCAGATTTGTAAAAATCAGATCTATTTTGGGCTGTTTCGACTGTCAAAAACTCAAACTAGATCTGGATATGTTAAGAATCTGATTTGGAGTGGTAGTGTGAACAAGGCCTTAGACTTCCTGACTAAGAATTCAGGATGTGTTTCCCCTCCACCACCTGCTTTCTCCAGGATCAGTGGCAGATTTAGGTGAGGGGCACATTAAGGGACAGCATAGGTGACTGCAAAAAAAAAAATAGTTGCAATGTGATTGGTTTTCTTTAAATAGCAATGGAAACTGAAATGCCTTTCTCTTCCTCCACATCATCAACA